>CAUYON010129990.1:0-32474 GCA_963573935.1 Arctocebus calabarensis | reverse complement strand
GTTGGGGCGGGCGCCTGTGGTCCCAGTTACTTGGGAGGCAGAGGCAGGAGACTCGCTTGAGCCCAGGAATTGGAGGTTGCTGTGAGCTGTGATGCCACAGCACTCTATCCAGGGTGACAGCTTGAGGCTCTGTCTCAAAAATAATAATAATAATAATAATAAAGCAGAAATTCTCTGGTAGGTGCAGTGGCTCATGCCTATAATCCTAGCACTCTGGGAACTGAGACAGGAGGTGTCCTTGAACTCAAGAGTTCAAGACCAGCTTGAGCAAGAGTGAGATCCCATGTCCCGGAAAAACAGAAAAATTAGCTGGGCATGGTCGTGGGTGCCTGTAGTCCTCAGTACTCAGGAGGCTGAGGCAGGAGGATTGCTTGAACCCATGAATTTGAGGTTGCTGTGAGCTAGTCTGACTCCATGGCACTCTAGCCTGGGCAACAAGTGAGACTCTGTCTCTAAATAAATAAACAAATAAATAAAGCAGGAATTTTCTGAGCCTCAGCAGTATTGATATTTTGAGCCAAATAATTTTTTGTTTAGCAGCATCCCCAACCTCCATCCATAGGATGTAGATAGTAATATATCAGTTGTGATAAGCAAAAATGACTCTAGACATCAACAATATCCTTTGTGGGTGGAGGAGTTAAAATATCCTAGAGATGAGAACTACTGGGTTCTCTGGGTTCTAAAGGGATAGGTCTAGGAGTCACATACACTTTTGCAACTTTTTTTTTTTTTTTTTTTTTTTTGAGACAGAGTCTCAATTGGTTGCCCTGGGTAGAGTGCCCTGGCATTATAGCAACCTCCAATTCTTGGGCTCAAGAGATCCTGTTGCCTCAGTTTTTCTATTTTTAGTAGAGATGGGTTCTCACTTTTTGTCAGGCTGGTCTCCAACTCGTGAGCTTAAGGAATCTACCCGCCTCAGCCTCCCAGAATGTTAGAATTACAGGTGTGAGCCACTGTGCCTGGCCACCTTTGAAACTTTGGACTAGTTACTACCTCTCTGAGCCCTACTTTGTTTTCTTTGTAAGATAGAGATAATTATCCACGGAATAAAACACACATTAAAAAAAGGAGAGATAATTATCCTATAGTGGTACTGGGATAAGATGATATAGGTAAAGTGTGTAGTCTGTCCCTTATAGCTTCTCTCAACAAAAATTCCTCTCTCCTTATGAGCAGTTACATGACCAGGTCTCTCAATTTTACCTCCTAAGTATTTCTTGTTTACCCACTCTTCTCCATCTCTACACAGCTATTGCAACCCCTTTGCAACGGCTCTGACAGCTTTCCACCAGCCTCACTCTCCTGGGATCCACCCTTTGCATGGCAGGTGAGGCTTCATGGCCTTGGGTGTGCAGTTCAGCCATGCTGAGATGCTAGGCACTGCGTTCATGCTGGTCCTTCAGCCTCCAATGGCCTCCTACACTCTTTATCTGGCTGACTCTCATTCTTTAAGGGTCACTCAAGTTTCTCCTTCTCCAAAGAGTTAAGCCTGGAGCCTCCTTCCCTGTGTAGCCCTTCCTCCTCCTCCTCTGTGCCCCTATAGCACCCTTGTCAGATCTCTGTCTCTGCATCTGTCTCGTTACCTCATATTTTTGTGTAAATCTCTATATGCCTAACACCTAGCACATTCCCTGACACACAGTGCTCAGCCAATATTTATTGAGGGAACGAATGGATACAGCACCATTGTTACTGTCTGTGTTAGGTTCAAAGCTATAGTTTAGAATGGGTTATAAAATACTCCATAAACCACAGAAAGTGTGCGGGGCTCAGAAGCAGTGGTTCCTCAGCCAGACTTTTGGAAGGCACAGCACTGAAGGGTAGCACTCACACAAACGTGCATGGTTGACTAAGGAAGCATGGAGTGACACCGGATATCTGCGTATGAAAGAGGCAGCTGGCTCTTCTGAGGATCGGAGGCACCTTCTTCACCTTTTCCATCAGGGAGTGGCCTTTCAAGTATCCTGATTCAGGGCCCTTCCTGTCAGTGACCTTCTTTCTCTAACTCCTTCACTTAACCTTTGGATGACATATTTGCATTTTTGCCGCCCACACAGCCATTTATCCTACAAATACAGATGTCCCTCAGAATTTGCGGGGGCGGGGCGGGGCGGGGAGTGGTTTCAGGATCACCATGGATAGCAGAATATGTGGCTGCTCAAGTCCCTTCCAACGTGTCCTCCGGGTTCTGCCTCTTGGGAACCTACAAGTGTGGTGCGTCCACCGTATAAATTAAGCAATTACTCCGTGCTAGGTGCTGGGGTATGTAACTGGAGATTGTGTTGTCTCCAACAGAGTGCACAACCTCCGGGGAGTTCAGACCTGGAATCCCACAGACCTGCCCAGTGGTCCGTGGGGCAGGCCCCATCTGCGTCCTATGCTGGATCTGCGGGTTTAGACCCTTCTCTTACTAAGCCCCAGGAAGGAAGTCTAGGCAGGTACCAAGCAAAAGTTAGAGGTGTTTAGTCAATATGGTCCTCCTCCTTCCTCCAAGAATAATAAAGCTTTGTCAGGCATAAGGATGAAGGGTTGACCTGCGGAGTTTCTGAACAGCTGCTAAATCTCTTTTTGAGCTCAGTCCTTTGAGTCTCAGTTTCCCCATCTGTCAGGACTGTGTATGTGGACTAGATAGACCATTCCGGGCCCTCCCTCCCAGTTTTCAGGATGATGTCGGGGTGTGTATCAAGGTGAGGGAGGACACTGGTCATGCAAGGTGACTTCGGCCGCGCCAGTAAGCCGGGCGTTCCCGCGGGACCGGCAGGGGATCCAGGGAAGCCGGGCGACACAGCCGTCACCTGGGAAGTTTCGCGGAGACGCGGTCCCCAAAGCGGAGGGCGGCAGGAAAGGACCCTGCCTCAAGGCGGGAACGCGCGGCGGCCTCTTAGAGCGTTTGCTGGCAAGAAACCTAGCGGCTGCAGGGCAGGGATCCTTCGGGTCGCGCCCTGCTGGGTGGGGCGGGGCGGCAGAGTCAGGAAATTCCCAGGAAATTCCTTTCCATTGCAGTTCCTCCCCACCCCCGTTCCCAGCGTGCAGACCTGCCTAGACTTAGGTTCTCTAGGAAAGAGAAAATGAAAAGCTCTTCAGGTTTTCTCGTGCCGCTTCCCCAGCCATCTCCCACCCCGGGGTTTGGAGCGCGCGTGAGAGTGCACTAACGGTGGAGGGGAACCGGTCCGATTTCTGCGGCTCCTGGGCGTACGGAACACGCTGCCGCCGGGTCCCCAAGCTCCAGGAGGCGTCCCCCGGCTTCAGTCCCGTAGAGCTTAAGCTTGTGTCACATGAGCGGCGGGGGAGTGAGAACCGGAGGAGTGGGCGGGGGTGTGCGCGCTGGGAGGGAGCCGCCCAGTCCACCTATATGCGCCGCAGCCCGGCTGACGGATGCCAGGAATTCCCAATGAGAGGCAAAAGGGGGAAGTTTGGGCAACTCGGCCTGACCAATGGAGAGCCTCGGGAGGGCTCCTCCCCTCCCCCCGCCCCCGCCCGCCTCGGCTCCCGCAGCTCTAGTGTGTCCGCCTGGTTCAGTGTGCGTGGAGATTAGGTCCGAGCGCCGGCGCGGAGGCAGCCAGTCCGCTGTCGCCTCCAGCAGCAGCCTTCGCGAGCAGCGCCGCGGCGGAAACGGGCGCTGGGGAGCTAGCCTGGCCCCTCCAGCCCAGCCCAGCCCGGCCCAACTCTCTCCCACGCCAGGGCAGCCGCCGCCACCGCCAGCGGGAGAGGAGGTGGAGGAAGAAATCCTGCTCCTAGCACGCGCGCACCATCATGGACCATTATGATTCCCAGCAAACCAACGACTACATGCAGCCCGAAGAGGACTGGGACCGGGACCTGCTCCTGGACCCCGCCTGGGAGAAGCAGCAGAGAAAGGTTAGTAGCCGCCCCCGCCCACCACCGACCCCAGCCCCGACCCGCTCCGCCCGCCACTCTGCGGGCTCCCGGCTGTGAACCGGTCCGGGCGCGCACAGGAGGGGGCGGGGGCCGCGCGGCCGCTGCGAGGTGGGGTGTTGGGTTACAGGCGCGGGGCGGAAGGGGGAGCGCCCCTGCCCGGGAGCCCGCGGACGTCCAGCCAGAGCGCGAGGAGGTGGCGCTGCCGGCAGGCGGGTCGCCTTGGGGCCCGCGACCCAGACCATTCCGCCGCTCCTGCAACCGTCCCCGCGTGGGCCGAGCGCGAGGGCGGTGCTCCGGGGGCTGGGGCTGAGCCTGAGACCCCAGCTCGGTAGCTGCCTGCTCCGGATCGATTTCCCTTTCTTCCCCGCCCCCGGTCGCCTCTCCATATGGCATGCGGTGGCAGCGCGCTTCCTGGCCGGCTCTGTGCTCGGTACCTGAGGGGCAAGGGGCCGACTACCGGCGCCCTCAGCCCCAGCCCACACCCCGGGGGAGAACGGTCGCTGGAGGGATCGGCGGCCGCTTCCGGATCTGCCTGGAGGTGGACCAGCTGGAGTATGGTTGGGGCCAGGAAAGCTGGGGGGCGTACGCGGGCCCCTAGGGGCCCTGTGGGGGCGGGGTCAGGACAGAACCGTTTTATTGCTTAACTCAGTAGGTTGGTAACTGCAAGCCCCAAACGGGCTTGTTAGTCTACGTCCAGCCCCTCCGATCCCCGCTCCTTTCCAAGGGAAAGGCGAATTTGGGCAGCTTGATTCGAGTTGAGGGGCTCCAGAAGGAGGCACTGTCTCCGGCAATATTTGGGGACCCCAGCTTAGCTGCGGAGCTGCATCCCGGGCGCCGTGTGGGGGGATGCGCGCTCCGATACCGAGTTGGGCTTGGAGTTGGTGGTGGGACCCAGGCATAGCGGCCAGTGGCAGGAAGAGGTCAGAACCGCTCTTGGTGGGGGCGAGAGGGCGCCCCAACCCCGCGGCTGCTTCCTGCCTGCTCGGTGAGCCCCTGCCCTAGGCGGCCACGTACCCTGAATACCCGCCCGCTCCCCTCCTCCCCACTGCCCGCTCCCATCCGGTCCCTCCCCATTTCAGCCACCCTTCCTGCCCCCCGCGCTGATCTGGGAATGAGGGGGGAACTGGATGGCGCGTCCCTCTGGATAGTGCGGTTAGGGCTGGGCTTGAGGGAGAACGCTTATGTCCAAAAATGGTAACATTCATTCCCTTTTTTAAACTTAAAGGGGGGGGAGTTTAGAGAGCCGACTGAAGTTTTTTTTCAGCCAAAGGCATCCCGTATTAGCTCACTCAGGAATCCTAAGCCCTGAAACGGCGCCCTTTTACTCACTTCATCAGACAAGCAGAGGTAATTTAAAACACACACAATGGACTTCCTCAAAATGGGGCGACCTGGGGCCCTAATGCCCAAAGCTGGACCCAAGCCTCTACAACGACATCATACCTATGCAAAGACACTGGAAGGTCTCCTGGCTGTGAACTGACTTCTTTGTAATGTGGCAGTTGCTTAGACACACCTTCCACCTTTTCCTCTTGGACCCCTAGAGAGAGCTGGGAGCTGGTGGTGGGGGCTGCCTACAGCCTCCCATGTGCTTGGTTTATTTCTTGGGAGACCTTTGAGCTGAAAATTGAGTAATTTGGAGGTTCCTAGGTAGGGACAAGGCAGGGAGCTCTTAAAATTTCATGGTGCACCCTTTTTTGATAATAGATTTTAAATTCTGTTCTCAAAAAGACCAGAAGAATGAGATTAGGGTGGTGCACGTCTTGGGGTTTTCCATGGGTGTTAGAAGAGAAGTAGAAATCACTGCTTAGGGAACACCTACTTTGTGCTTGGGAGGGGCAGGGGGTGACCAAGCTACCCCGGAACCAGACCCTGTAGGGATTGGATTGGGAGACTAATCTCCTGGACAGACCCTGAGCATGGGCCTGCACATGGCATTCAGTGTTACTGAACGAATGAAGGAATGAGTGTATTAATGGAGCTGGGGAGAAAAATGCAGACTCCTGGAACTCTGACCTGGGTGGTCGTGGGTGTACACCAGCTCTTTGGGCAGCCAGGTAGGAACAGGTCTTCTGGGAAATTTGGTAATTTAAGGGGCAAACCCAACAGTGCCAAGAGCTGGCATTTGCTGACACGTGCCAGGCACTCTTCTAATCACACCATGTAGATTGTCTCAGTCGTCACTGTGAGGGCTCTGTGAGCCAAGCACACCTGAGGATGAGGAAACGAGGGCCAGAGAGGGAAGTAACCAGCCCAGAGTGCTGTGGGTTGGGACACAGCCATGTTCTAGACAGGCAGCTTCGAGGAGGCCACGACAGAAGGAGCATGACTCCTGACTTCTGCCTACAGAAGTCATGCCACAACAGAAGGGCATGCCTTGGAATATCAGGTCTAAGTTCCTATTAACTGTCATTAATTCTGTAGCTTATATTTTGTGGGCCTCCATCTGTAAACCTGCTGCCCTGCCTACTTCTCAGCAGGTGGTTGGGACCTGAGGAGGTGGCATTACATGTAGGGATAAGACTTAGACTGTCTTTGTTGCTTTAGACTTTTTCTACTGATGGTGGGAGTTGAGTGGGACCAGAGCTGACAAGGGGAGGCAGGGCAGTGAGTGAGGAGGGGGGACACAGTGCATAATATGATACAGAGGTCACCGGTGGGGAGCAGAAGAGCCTCTCTTTAGCCCTGGTGCAAGCTGGCTATTTGTGAGACTTTGGGCAAGACTGTGTTTGATAAATCCTGTCTGTACCTTCATTGGATCATTTAACAAATATTTTAGCATCTTCTCTATGCCAGGCACGATTCTAGGTGTTGGGAAGAGGGCAGTGAACGAGACAGACCAGGTCTCTGCTCCTGTGGGGCTTCCATTATGTTTCCATGTCTGAAATGGAGCATTTCTGCCCTGCTGAGCCCTCGGGGCTCTCAAGGGGATCAGATGAAAGGACATGTTAGGAAATGCTTCCTTGGTGAAGGCATGGCCTGATGCGGTGCAGGCCGAAGTCAGGAGGCATGACTCAAGACACTACATTGGGTTGGCTGGGACTTGTTCCTTCTTCAAAGAGTGCTTCAGTGCCGAGTTCCATCGGCTGGTCTCTGTGCCTCCAGACACAAATGCAGTTACCTTGTGGATTAGAGGAATTTCCCATACTTTTCCAGATTTTGTCATCTTCCTGACCTTTGAGGCTGAGCTTTGAAGCCACTTTTTCTGGGGGCAGTTGTGCAGCTGTTTTTTGTTTTCTTTTTTTTTTTTGGAGGCAGACCCTCAAGCTGTAGCCCTGGGTAGTGCTGTGGCATCACAGCTCACAGCAACCTCCCACTCCTGGGCTTAAGCAATTCTCTTGCCTCAGCCTCCCAAGTAGCTGTGACTACAGGTACCCACCACAACACCCGGCTATATTTTAGTTGTAGTTGTAATTGTTTGGCAGGGCCGGGCAGGATTTGAACCAGCCAGCTCTGGTGTATGTGGCTGGCGCCTTAGCCGCTTGAGCTACAGGTGCCAAGCCGGTGCAGCTGTTCTTTTCAGGACGCCTACAACCTCCAGCTTATGCCTTCACATGGCTCTCACCCACCCCTAGTGTGTACATATTTGCCATTGGTCCAGTGGGCTGGAAAGGCTTTCACTTGGCGTAGGATCCTGGCTCTACCCTTTCAGGCTTATGACCTTGTTTCTCTCAGAGCCTCCAACTCCTTATTTATAAAAAGGAGCTAATACATACCTTACTGGGTTGATGTGAGAAGATTGATAAAATGGCAGCTTCTGTTACATTTTATTCTCTCTGTCCCCTCTGAAGTCCTGGACATTCTGGTTTAAAGTGTATTCTCACAGGTGCTGACCCTGGGGCTTTTCACATGTAGGTGCTTAATCAATGTTGGTTAAGGGAAGGGATGTTGAAACAGGGAGGCAGCCTTGGCAGGTGAAAGGAGATGGTTGTGAATGTGGCCCAGATCCCAGTTCTCTACCCAGGTCAGGCCTGGTCCTGGGAAGAGGAATTACCTTGTTTATACTTATTCCTGGGCAGTGAGACCTTTGCAGGAGTTAACCAAGACCACCAGTAATAGTGGAGGACTGCAAGAGGGGAGGGTCTGCCAAAGCGAAACTTACCTGGGGAGGAACAGGGCCCCCAAAGCCAGGGTGCTGCCTGTTTTAAATAAAACCAGAAAGAGGAGGGAGTGGCTGTCATCTCCATCCTGAGTCCCTTCTCTGGTCTGTATCATCAGTGTTGGTGCAGGCAGAGACCCAGCTTGTCCTGTTCTCTGCCGAATGCCTAGTGCCTAGCCCAGGGCCAGGTCTTTTGCAGGTGGCCTGGTCAAGAAATAGCTCTAAAAAGTATGATAAATGGCATCATGTGTGGCTCCAAACTCCAGGCTGGTATGGAGATTGCGATGAAATGCTTTATACTTAGATAACCACTTCATTCTGGGGCTGTCCCTGGGCTCTAGACTCTGCAGATAAGCACATGGTTAGTTGAAACCACGTCCTCTCCACTCATTAGCTGTTGAGATCTCGGCGAGTCACTTACCTGTACCAGGCTTGTAGCAATGGGGATATGGAGAAAATAATAGTTCCTATGATATGTTAATAGTTGTGTGGAGATTTAATGTCTGTAGGGGTTTTAGCATAGCACCTTGCAAATAGAGTGCTTAATAAATGTTAACTATCTGGGGGAACCCGAATTTCTTACTATTTTTTGTTTTTTTTGTAGAGACAGAGTCTTATTTTATTGCCCTCAGTAGAGTGCCATGGCATCACAGCTTATAGCAACCTCTAACTTCTGGGCTTACGCGATTCTTTTGCCTCAGCCCCCCGAGTTAGCTGGGACTACAGGTGCCTGCCACAATCCCCGTCAGTTTTTGTTGTTGCAGTTTGGTGGGGCGGATTCCAACCCACCACCCTCGTTGTATGGGTCTGACACCCTACCCACTGAACCACAGATGCTGCCCCCCAGTAGGCTTTTTGATAAGACAGTATATAAAGTCATCTTTAGAGGAGGTGCAGTTGGCTATGGGTGTAAAGGAATTGTGTTGTCCTTGACTTCTGACTCTGAGTTCAGCTCTGGCTCATTCTAAGTCACTTAAAAGTCTCTCTGTTGTAGACTTCTTCTTTGCCTAACTTTTCCCTACTTCCTGGGTATCAAGGATGTAAGAATGGATGTTAAAGGACTTAAAAACACTGTCAGCTAGTACGGGAAAATGGCCACACATTATGAATTCTCTGTAAAAGTGGTTTAGCTGCACGGTCTTCAGGTAAGGCCTTCTCCAGGCCTGTCACCTCCGCCCCCCAGGAGCTGACTCAGCCCTGCTTCCCCCAGGGCCTGATGCAGCTTCTTCTTTTCCAGAACCTTCTCTATGTGAGTGAACTGAGAACAGGTGCCACTGATTGGCAAAGTGATTGACAAAGCCTGAAGAGGCTTTGATAACTCCTGCAAAGGTCTCACTGCCCAGGAACAAGCAGGGAGGGGGACCCCACAGAGGTCAGCCGGCCTTGCCAAGGCAGGGGGGGCTGCTTCCAGCTGCTACCCAGGCTATGCTGAGGCAGGCAGGTGTGAGGCCTGGAAAGCACTCAGAACCAGATAGTCCAGTTTTGAGAAGTGTTGGGACCTCAAGGGACTGTTGGTCGCTGGACACTGGCAATAGGGTTTTAGGAGTGAGAGGCTAGCAGGCTCCCTAGAGTGTGTGGTCATCTGCATTCTCAAGGGGAAAAGGCAGAACCTGGATTCCCAAGTCCACCTTCTTGGGGAGGTGCTGCAGGGTTGAGTTGGATTTGGGCCTCTCCTTTTCATCTTCTCAAGGAAGGCCTGGGGCAGGGTGTCTGGCTAGTGGCCACAAACCATAAACCTGGCTTGAGGACTTGTCACACAAGACCTGGTGTCTCCTGGGAATCTGGAGCCAGGGTGGGGCAGCCCAAACCTGGATGTGACCCCGTCAAGGATATGTTACTGTGTATCTCTAGGAAAGAGCCCTACCCTCCTAGGGTAGGAATGTGGGCAACTTGTCCTTGTGGAGTCTGTCAGTGGAGGTTCAGTAAACCCTTGCCGGGTATCAGATGCTCTACTTGCTGTGTGGAGTTGTGGAAATCATGGTTTCGGTAGGAAGAGCACCAGAAAAATATAAGAATCATACCAGGCTGTGCCAGTAGGGGTCAGCGGGATGGCCAAAGCAGATGCCAGGGCACCAAGGTAGGAGTCAGCACTTGGTCCTGGTGTAGTGGAGAAGGCAGAGATCTGGTGGGATTTGAGCTGCACCGCAGAGGAATGCAGGATTTGAAGAGGATTCTGGGAAATCTCACCTTCCCCTGTTAGGCTGTGTGTGTATGTGTGAGTATGGGAGAGAAAGAGTGAGAGTGAGACACAGAGTGTAGGGCAGAGGAGAGGAGGGGAGAAGCCTGGAGCTTCATGCAAAACATGATGTATGATGCGGCCCCTTTTCTTGGGCAGAGCAGGGCAGCACTGAGTCGTCCCTGCTGGGGGACATCCCCTCCCATTGTTTGGCCCTCCCAGAGCTCTCCGCTCACCTTTCTGAGACGAGCCAGGCTGGGTCATCTGCACAGGTCACAGGTTGGGCTCTTGAGCCGCATGCCTCTGTGCAGGTATTGTTGGGCTCATCCCAGCCAGTTAGGCCCCCTGAGCTGTCCCCAGGGCGTGTAACTTCCCAGGGTTATCTGGGAGCTGGCATGGAGCGGAGTGCCACCTTCCCACCAGCCCACTTGTGTCCCATCCTGAGGGGCCCTGTGGGCTGAGCTGAGTTACCAAGGATGCTGCCAGGCTCTTGGAGCCACCAGCAGAAATGGCCTGGAGAGTTCTAGTCTGTAGCTCTCCAGGCAGTCGTGGCAGAGAGGCTGCAGGCAGAGGAAACCCCTGCGCCTGGTTCCTTAGTTTCGGGAAGATGGGCCGGCTCCAACTGGACTTATGATTCAGCCCTAGCTCCGTCTCCATCAGCCAAGGCACCAGTGTCCTGCTATGTACTGTTTGCCCAAACCCATCCCTGACTGATAGGGAGACCCTGCAGACCAGGTCTGCTCTTTTCCTCTACATATACAATCAAGGTTTCCCACCTATTCCCGGCTAGCATCAAGCCCAGCAGGTGGGAGCAAAATGTGGAGGTGCTGTCCAGGCCCTCTTCCCTGTATCCCCAGCTTTCCTTCCTGCCCTGCCCTGCCTGGGGACTGTCTGGCGGGATCTTGACATGTGGGCACTGTACGTGTCTGGTCTAGTGATGGGAGGCCCCAAAGCTGCATGTGGCAGCATTCCTCACCCTAACTTGCCCTCTCTGTGTGCTCCATTGAGCTATAGAAGTTATAAAAAAAAAACTTTCATAATATTTTTAGCAGTGCCCCTTTCTGAGCATGTGCTAGGTATTGGCACCTGTCCCAAGCATTGTACATGCACAAATGCCAGCACATCCGACCCTGTGAGGTAGGCCATAGTATCCCGGTTTATAAGTGAGGGAGCTGGCTCAGAGCAACTGCAGCACTCTGCCAGGATCACACAGCCTGCAAGTGTAGGGCCGGCTGAGGCAGCAGCCTGGCCTCAGCGTTGCTCTCCTTCTCAACTTTGCTGCTTACACAACAAACGCTTGCGTGGGTAGAACATTTAACCCAAGGTGAACATATTACAAATAAAACCACGGTAATGGAAGTGCTCTGGAATTCAGCAGTGGTGGTGGTTGCACAACCTTGTGAATATACTCAAATCCACTGAATTGCTCACTTTAAAAGGTTGAATTTTATGGTATGGAATTGTAAGTTCATCTTTATGTCCATCTTGTATAAAGAAGAAAATGACAGTTGCCTGTCATTCTGCCTCCCAGAAGTGAACACCCTGGCCAGATACTGTTCTTGTCTTTCTTCCCTCTGTCGCCCACATTGACTGGAGGCCCGGGGATCTGGGTTTCTGGTGAGTGAGGGACCCTGTGAGAGGAAGATGATCAAGGGCAGCAGCTTCATGCAAAACATGATGTATGATGCGGCCCCTTTTCTTGGAAACTGCCTAAGAATAGATCACAGGTTAGCACAGGCAGAAGATGGGGTGGGTGGGAGCAGGGGGTGGCTTTCATGTCCCAGTCCGTGGGGAGGTTCCCACTACTGTCTTGTCAACCCTGTGGGCCTGGGTTTGCTTCTTACCATCTGGCATCCCCGTGGTTGGTGGGGTGGGTCCAAGTGGGGCGGCTTCCTCAGGGCCTCCCATAGGAGGCAGCTACACCACTCTTGAGGTTGCCTAGCAATAGTGGGGAAGGTGACTTAGCCCACACCAGGGATGGGAGGAGCATAAAAGGCAGCCTGTGGATGGAAATCGGGTGGAGATGCAGAGGAAGCTGTTCCCCTGGAAACTACCTCCTTGGTCCTTGGCTACCTGGGTGACTTCTGGGGCTGGGATCTGTTCGTTCTCCATTGAGAGGGAGTGGGGTCCTCCTCAGCCTGTACCCCTGGGGCCAGGGGACTTAGGGAAACCCTCTTCCACAAGGACTGTGTGTTAAGACATGCTGTCAATGGCCCCGTTTAATGTTGACATGAGCCTTGTATGTGGGATGATCACACTTTATAGATGAAGATCCTGAGTTTAGAGATATAGAAAACATGCTCACGGCTGCACAGCTAGAAACGAAGATGCTGGTACCCTTGGCTGTTAAAGAGAACTGTTCATTTTGGTTCAAAGCATTTCACAAGAGCAAGTTACCTGGGGCGGGGGGTGATTGTAAACACTGTCCACCTTATGGGAAGGAAAGAGAAGATGAAAGAAGGAAGGGTGGGAAGGAGAGTACCTGTTTACATCAACCAAACCACCAGCTAGTATTTATTAACAATATCTTCATTTACGAAATAAGTAAAAAGACTAATAGTTCACATTGTATGAAGATTGAATGATTTGGATTATCTCAGTATGTCAAACAACCATTTGAGGGAGGAACTATTAGTTTTCTTGTTACAGATGGGAAATTGAGGCTCAGAGAAGTTAGGTAGGTTAACTCAACATTAACCAGCTAGTAGGACACAGTATGAACAAACCCAGGCAGCTGACCTCAGCACTCTGCCCTTAGCCAGAAGTATAGACACACGTTTTGCTGTTAAGGAGTTTATGTTTTAACTGGGTGGCAAAACTCACTTTTATAAGTAAAATAATAGGAGAATTCAACATGGTGTTAGTCAAGTACTTATTATATGATTCATGGTTTTTCACATTCATGTACGTTCATGTGTGAGAGAAACTCACACATGAACACACATAATCATGATGAGTAAATTTGAGGTCTTATCCTCATTTACAGACAGGGAAAGTAACTCAGAAAGGTTAAGTGACTTTACCAGGGTTTCTGTTGCAGCCTTACTGGGGTAGAGTTGGTCTGAATCTAGGTTTTTGGCAGGAGGGTCTATGAGGGTAAGGGGGTGGCATAGGCCTCACTGAAGTTACCTTTCTTGGTTGTAGAGGTAGTGGAAGATACAAGTTGCATTTCCCTTGTTTTTTAGTACAAGGAGTAACTGTCAGGAATAGATTCCACTCCCCTGAACCTGGAGGGCACTTTCTACTTCAATCCCATATGCCTAGCAGCCTTTCCTAGCACTAACCTCCAGCATTTGAGAACTGGCTTTCCCTTCCTTAAGATTCTTTTTTTCTTTTAAGAGACAAGGTCTTGTTTTGTCACCCAGGCTAGAGTGCAATGGCATGATTATAACTCACTATAGCCTCGAACTCCTGAGGTTAGGTGATCTTCCTATCTCAGGCTCCCAAGTAGGTGGGACTACAGGCATGCACCATCATGCTCACCTAATTTTTTTTTTTTTTTTGGTGACAGAGTCTCACTATGTCACCTTGGGCAGAGTTCCGTGGGGTCACAGCTCACAGTAACTTTAAACTCTTGGGTTTAAGTGATTCTCTTGCCTCAGCCTCCCAAGTAGCTGGAACTACAGGCACCTGCCATGGTATCCGGCTTTTTTGTTGTTGTTGTAGTTGTCATTGATGTTTAGCAGACTTGGGCTGGGATCAAACCCGCCAGTCCTTGTGTATGTGGCCAGCACCCTAGCCACTGAGCTATAGGCGCTGAGCTGATGCTCAACTAATCTTTAAAAAAAATTTTTTTTAAAAGAAATCATGGTCTTGGACAGTGCCTGTGGCTCAAAGGAGTAGAACACTGGCCCCGTATGCCAGAGGTGGCGGGTTCAAACCCAGCCCCGGTCAGAAACTGCCAAAAAAAAAAGAAAAGAAATCATGGTCTTTCTATGTTGCCCAGGCTGGTCTCCAACTTCTGGCCTCAAGTGATCTTCTGCCTTGGCCTCTCAAAGTGCTAAGATTATAGGTGTGAGCCACGGCATCCAGACCTGTAAGATTCAACAGCAACTTTCCCTTCTCTGCTGTTTTCAGCTCCTTCAGTTTCACCTGCTCTGTCCTTCTCTTTAGAGTCTTCCTTTGCGGGGGGAACCAAACAGACTTCTAACCAGGTACCTGAGGCTCTGGCTTATTTTGATTTTTAAAGCCTATGCATGTGAAACCCACAAAGCCTGAGATTCTTGTGTAAGCCTTACAACTGCTAAGAAAGTTGACAAGGGAAAGTTTGGGGACTTAAGTTGGCTTTTGGTGCTGTGGGGTTAGGAAGTTTTATGAGCCAGACCAGAAAACAGGACCAAGTAGGAGGACAACGCCATTTCCTGACCCTCAACTTTGAACCTTCTAAGCCTAAATCAAAAGTCCCAAATGGTTCAGTTCAAGGCAGAAAAGCAATCAAGTGGGGGAAGGGAGCTTCCTCTTTCTTACCTTGTTTTTCCTGTTTCTTGGTGGTTGGTGCTTGTGGGGTGCGGGGCTTTTAAGAGCGCCGTCACAGGCCTGTGATTTGAGGCCAGGCCAGAAGTTATAGGGGAGCATTTTTATGGGCAAGAAGATTTATTTATTTATTTTTTTTTTGTAGAGACAGAGTCTCACTTTATTGCCCTCGGTAGAGTGCCGTGGCATCCCACAGCTCACAGCAGCCTCCAACTCCTGTGCTTAGGCGATTCTCTTGCCTCAGCCTCCCGAGTAGCTGGGACTACAGGCGCCTGCCACAACTCCCGACTATCTTTCTGTTTTGCAGTTCAGCCGACTTGTCTTTGCTCTAATATCCCATGTGTACATGTCCATGCCTCGTAGCTTGTGGCTTGGGGATGGAGCAAGAGGAGGCGTTTTTGATTCTTCTGAGTCAAGTCCCTACCTGGAAATAGACCCCTCCCACCACTTGATTTGAGTGCTTGGCCCCTGGAAAAGGCGAGCACCCTCCTCCAAGGTCTTCTGTCTTGACATTTGTGTCTGTGAGTGAGCGTGGGGTGTGTGTCTGTTGCTTGCGTGTGTGTCTCTGGCTCCAAGAAGCTCGTCTGTTGTTTTTGGCCACTGCCATGACTTTGGTAGAGGAATGGCTCCCTTTCAAACACCACAGACATCCTCCAGATAATATATAAAGGCCCTTTCCAGTAGAGTTCCCGATATTTCAGAAGGGCCTTTCTTTCCAGGAACTCTAAGTGCTTTTCCAGACTTGGCCCTGGAAGCTGGGAGATGGAGGAGGTGGCTTACGAACTGTGTTTTCCTGGAGGCGGGGGAAATGGGGCCAGACCCCTGGTTTCCTGTCCTTTGTCCGGGATACTGGTGGTTGGGACTGTTAGACGGGGTATCCTGGGTGAAAGTTAGCTTTCTTTTCTTTTTCTTTTTTATCAACAGTGCATTTACAGGTTTCTTGTACATATTTTTTTTAAAAAATAAAGAAATGTCATATTGGGGTCTCAGTTACTTGATGGGCTTGTGTGCCACCCCCAAGAGGCTACTTGGCGTGGGCACTGAAGCTACTGTAGCACCCAGAAGTGCCTGGCTGGGGGACCTATACACAGAAGCCACTGGTTCATGAGAAGGCCCAGCTGAGGCCCACCTTGCTGCCTGAGGGACTTGGACTTTGGAGCTGGCACTCCCTGTATGAGCCAGCCTGGTACCATGCTGTGGGCCAGGCACATTCCTAAGTGTTCTAGAGGTATTTATTTAACTCTCACAATACCTGTAAGATGGCTTAGTGGGAGGTAAAGGACATTTGAGAGCATTTGGAAAGACCTGAACGTTTCAGGTGGTCATAGCAGATATTTCTAGATTGTCTGCTCTTGAGGCCACAAAGATCTTGGTGGCTTCAGGCTTCTATTTTGAGGATGAATGCGTTATAGAGTCACTGCCCGGGTTCTCCTCCCCATCCCATTCCCTTTCCTCACTGAAGTTCTTGCCTGTGTAGTTGTTTGGGTCTCTGTGTCTAATTTAAAACTTCATATAAATGGTGTGACACCCAGCCTGTCTGTCCACGGCCTTTGTGGCTCCCACCTTGCCATGCTCTGGAGAGGTGATTGAGGTGGACTTGTAGGTGTGCTGCTTTCCTGCATTAGAGCACTTGCCTGAGCCACACAGCTCCCTGCAGGTGGGACTGGACCCAGGTTCCTGCCTCTGAGGTGGCTTTCTGGTGTCACACCTGCTGTTTTGTGCCCTGTTGAGTTCAACCACTTGTTGGTGTTTGATGAGGGAGGGCAGGTGCAGTCTCTGTATCTTATTTTGTCTCCTTCCTTGTGTTGCTGGTATCTGGCCCATCCCCGTGGGTCCCTGACCCCTTGTCAGCTGCCCACTTTTTCTGACACTTGCGAGGCAGATTCTTAGGGACCCATGCTATCTTATCTTTTTTTTTTCTCCTCCCAGGGTAGCAGTTGTGCTTTTATGCTTGATGAATCTCATATGTAATGACAGAAAGCTACTGTGAATTCAGAAGTGCTTCTAAATGAATTTATATTTTAGGGCTCACAGCAGCATCTTGTACCATTTGGAAGCTAGTTTCCCTCTGCAAGATGGGCTGCGCTCCGGTTGTGAGGCTAGGGCTGCATGTAGAGTTTTGGAAGAGGCCAGAGGTAGGGTATCAAGGTGAGCCCTACTTGGTCAGGCCCATTCCTGTGTCCTAGTTACGTGGCCCTTGTCCCTGCCTGTCTTCCCTGCTCTTGCCTTTTCCTCTTCCTGCCCTCGCTTTCAGATACTTAGATGTGTGGCAGCCTGCTGGTGGCCCTCACTCTACTTGCTTTGGGCACGTTTGTGAAACTCGGCTCTAAGGACATTAGGTGGATTCGTAGGAAAAGCCACTGATCTGTGACCACTCAGCTTCCTGAAGAGCAGCAGCTGGGAGCCGAGCCTGTACCTGCAGGTGCTCGCTGAGTATTGAATGTTGATGAAGGTGATGGTGAGGGTCTTTGTTTCTTGTTTTTCTTTTTTTTTTTTTTTTAGAGACAGTTTCATTTTGTCGGCCTCTGTAAAGTGCTATGGCGTCACAGCTCATAGCAACCTCCAGCTCTTGGGCTTTTTCTAGCTGGGACTACAGGCACCCGCCACAGTGCCTGGGTATTTTTTTTTGCTGTGGCAGTTTGGCCTGGGCAGGGTTCGAACCTGCCAACCTCAGTATATGGGGCTGGCGCCCTACTCACTGAGCCACAGGTGCTGCCCTTTAATTTTATTTTATATAAGAGATGGGGCTTTGCTCTTGCTTAGGCTGGACCTGAACTCCTGAGCTTAAGCAATCCACCTTCCTCAGCCTTCCAGAGTGCTAGGACTACACGTGTGAGCCTCTGAGCCTGGCCATGGTGAGGGTCTTTGGACAGAGATCTGGCAGCCACATTCTAGCAGGAGACGTTCAGCAAATGCTGAGGGGCTGGGTGGTTATGGTCCTGCCCACAGTGTTGATTCCCTGGGGCCAGGGCAGAGGCCTGATTGGCTTCCTGGGAAGCAGAGCTGTGCCCTGGAGTCAGGAGGCCAGGGAAGCTGGCTTTGTGATTGTTATTTGGTCAGAACCTAGGATGCCCTTAGCCCCATGCCTCTTGCTTGGTGCCCACTCCCTGGGCTGGCGCTTCTGATTTCAGGCTGGTGGGGAGCCAGCACAGGCCTCCCTGTGCCCTATTAGGCAGCCCAGCTGTGTTTTGTCCTCTTTTGGTCAACTGCCCTCCTTCAGATTCCTCTCCTGTGGTACTGGCCATGCTGACATGTCCCTCCACACCTTGCCCTTTCCTCTCTGGAGGGCAAGGTTGTTGTTTTTGGCTGGGGCCCCTGGTTTAGAATATCTTAGGGAATTTCTTGTCCCCTTATGTGGGCTTGGGGACCTCAAAGGAATAAAAAACAACACCTTCGTTTTCTTTCTTCTTCCAGTTCCCCAGCCCAGGGTTCTCTCTTGAGTGTTGGATGCCAGCAGCCTTAGCCGCAGTATCCTGGAGGGTGTGGATCTAGACAGAGCCACGGGGCCTCCGGCTGGCCAAATTGTGGGGTCCAGCAAGGCTTCCACTTGCCTCTGCCCCCTTTCTGTTGAGACTTTGTGGGATGCATTTGGGAGAGGGATAGTTATGGACAGACTGTTTCTTTTGAACTATTTTTTTTTTGGTAGAGACAGAGTCTCACTTTATCGCCCTTGGTGGAGTGCCGTGGCGTCACACAGCTGACAGCAATCTCCAACTCCTGGGCTTAGGCAGTTCTCTTGCCTCAGCCTCCCAAGTAGCTGGGATTACAGGCACCCACCACAACACCTGGCTATTTTTCTGTTTTTGCAATTTGGCTGAGGCTGGGTTTGAACCCGCCACCTTCGGTACATGGGGCTGGCGCCCTACTCTTTGAGCCACAGGCGTTGCTCTCCTTTTGAACTATTAGGCCAGAGAACTGCATGGCAGAAACCTGTCTTGTGCTTGGGAGAATGAAAAAGGGTTCAATGTTATGTGCACGTCCTCGGGAGACGTCCTCAGGAGGCCTTGTGTTAGTGCTGTGTATGGCCACTGTGTGATGCTGGCAAGCCACATCTGTGACCCAGGGAGCTGGACCATCAGGTGGTGGCGCAGCTCAGATCATCATTTGGATCTGATCTCAAGGATCTGAGGCTACTCCATTGTTCTGTGTTTCTGCCCTTTTGGGGACAGCAGAGTCCCCCATTTCTGGATAATCCCTGAGCTTCCCAGCCTGGCCCTAAAGCTAACTGTTTTACAAACAGTCTCTTATCTTTAGGAGCCTTCTGTGTACTCAGCTTTTAAGAATTTCTTCTCACCCTCTAGGGAGGGTGAGGGTCGGGCCAGGTAAAAATGCATTTCCCTTGTAGAAGGACCCAGAAGCCTGTGCTGTGTGTGTCTTGGGCCTTGTGTTCACTCTGACTCTGGAAATGCCTCCTTGGGGTGTGGCCCTGAGTGGGAAGCCAGGTGCCTGGGTAGTGCAGGGGTGGGTGGGGAAGGCCTTATTTGGGGCTGGTGCTTAGCTCTGCCTTCTACCCTGGATGCTCCAGGTGTGGGCTGGGGTTGGATGCCTGCAGGGTGGAGGGGGACTGGGGACCAGGTGGCTCAGGAGGAATGGGAGAGCATCTCTGCCCACTGCAAGGTAGACTGTTCATAATTGGCCTTTTGTGGGATTGGCTGATCCCTAGGCCTGGTGTGAGGGAGGCCACCTGCTGGGGTCTCAGCAGGTCTGAGGAGCTCTCAGAGACAGTGGAGCAAGGCTTTCAGCCTGGAATCTGCCCAAGGGATCAGTGCCAAAAGGCGGCCTTGTCTTTCATTTGTTTACTTTCAGAGACCAGGTCTGGCCCTTCTCTCCCTTGTATCAGTTTGAAGAAATCAAATCATAGAATGCTTGGCCGAGCCTACCTCCAAACCCTTAGATAAAGAAACTGAGTTCCAGGCACGGTGCCCATGGCTCAGTGAGTGGGGCATCCGCCACATACACTGAGGCTGGTAGGTTTAAGCCCAGGTCAGGCCTGCTAAACAACAATGACAACTACAACCAAAAAAAAAAAGCTGAGCATTGTGGCAGGTGCCTGTAGTCCCAGCTAACTTGGGAGGCTGAGGCAAGAGAATTGCTTAAGCCCTCGAGTTTGAGGTTGCTGTGAGCTGTGATGCCACGGTGCTCTACCAAGGGTGACATAGTGAGACCCTATCTCAAAAATACAAAGAAATGAAAACAAACTGAGTTCCATAGAGGTGATCTGATTTGTCTGCTGTCAGCTCATTCCTTGTAGGACAGCTGTAGATAGACATGGAGGGCAAGGCTCTGTGCTCCAAAGACACGTGAAGCTGTGGGACTATGGCAGTGTGTGGGTGGTCAGTTTCAGGTGCATGTCACTCATCCAGTGCAGCTGTACCCTGCCAGGGTGGAGGTGTGGACAGATGGACCCTTGGATGATTGTGGCCAGCTCCCGAGGTTGTAGTTTGCAGCTGCAGTGTGCAGTTGAAGAGGGGAAGGAGAAATGAGCCTGAGACATAGACACAGCCTGGTGGTGGCAATGGCCAGCACTTCCTGCCACACACCCAGCCCTGTGACAAGTCCATGATGTGCATTATGCCAATGAATCGTCACAGCTATTCTGTGAAGGAAGGGTACTTAGACATTTTCATCCCCACCTTAGAGAAGGTACTGAGGTTTAGAGAGATTAAATAATTTGCCCCAGCTCACACAGTGCTTAGGAGGGAAGTTGGGCTTTGACTCCAGGGCTGTCTGGCTAGAGCCCACACTGCCACCTACTGCCCTGGCTGTTGCCTCTCTGCCAGGGCATTGCTGAGGGGCATTGCTGCTGGAGGAGGGATGCCTCTCGTTAGAGATGGAGCCCCAACACCTCTCTCCTGCTAGTCACATTCCTGTGTGCTCCTGAGGAGCCAGGAAGTGGCCCCTCTCTGCCAGAGGAGACTGAAGGCCCAGGGCTGTGTGGAGCAGTAGAGGTGGGGGCAGCTCAGGACCAGGAGGGGGCCTTGAGTGCATCGCTCCATACTATTCTTTCTCTCCCTTTCTTCCCTTTTGTTTTTTTCTTGTTGTTGGTGCCCTAGGCTAGAGTGCCATGGTGTCATCATAACTCACAACAACCAGCAACTTCAAACTCTTGGGCGCAAGTGATCCTCTTGCTTCAGCCTGTGGTGCCCACCATGACGCCTGGCTAGTTTTTTCTGTTTTTAATAGAGACAGAGTCTTGCTCTTGGTCTTGCTCAGGCTGGTCTCTCAACTCCTGAGCTCAAGTGATCCTCCCACCTTGGCCTCCCAGAATGCTAGGATTACAGGTGTGAGCCACCATGCCAGTCCTTTCTTCCCTTCTCCTGCCCCCTAGTGGCATCCTAGGCACTGGCCACCCTTAAGGACAGTCCTGGGATGAGCTCTGCTGGGCCCTCCCCCTCCTTGTCTTCCTGGGAGCCTGTGTCACTGGCTTATCCTCTGCAGGTTCTCCTCTTGGCTGTGTCAAGGGTGGGTCTGTAGAGGTGCTCTGGCCCTCAACAGCAGCTCTGCCGTGCGGCTCCTGGCTTGGTGCAAGCTGGGTGTTTCACATGTTATCTTATTACATTCCCACAACCAGTAGGAGGCATTAGCCCTATTTACAAGTGTGGGAATAAAAACCTTGGGAAGTTAAATAACTTGCTCAGGCTATTTTAGGGCAGACCAGACCCACCCCCAGGTCTGGGGCTGAAGTGCTATACTACCTGTCTCCCAGAATGAGCAGAAAGTGGCAGCCTGCTCAAGAAAACAAAGACAAAGTCCCAAAATGATGACCACCAGAACAGAACATTTCCCACCCTGGCTACAGCACTGTTGGGTTGGGAGTGTCAACGTTGCTGGCCTTAGGGAAAAGAGGCCACATAGAAAGCATTTTTCCAGACTCGTGGCACTTCTGACCTATGGCACTGTGTCTGGGTTTGCTATTGCTCAGGCAGCTGAACACAATGATGCAGGGACAGCCAGAAGCCAGTCTGAGCTGGTCTCTTGAATCTGGTCTTAGGCCTCTGCGATTTCTTTTCAGATAGAGTTTCAGTGTCCATTGTTACCTACACATGTTTACAGGGGTTATGGGAGCCTGGAGAATAATAATAATGATTGAAGTTGTGTTAGGTACTAACTCTGCTGATGCTGTTTGTCTGGTGCTTTCCTGAGCTCTTTATAATCCGTGACAGTACTAGGACCAGTGCTTCCCATGTACTAACCCACATAATCCTCACAACACCTCTGGGAGGTGAGCACTGGTATGCCCCATTTTACAGAAGGGTAAACTGAGGCACAGAGAAGTTTAGTAACCTACCCTGGAGATAGGGACCTCTAGGTAGCCTTTATTTCTATCTGCAAAACTAGCACCTGGTACCTAGTGGACTCTTGGAAAAGTTGTCATGATAGAATGGATGGTGTTGGAAACTTGCCCTATGTGGGAAAATTGCCTTTAAGTTGGAGGGATTGGTGTGATTTCCCGTGGGTTCATGAGGCTGGCAGAGCCCAGAGGACCCTTTGGCTTCTTGCAGCCACTTACTGTCTGGTTAGGGAAGCCCCCAACTCCGATGCATAGAGCTGTCATGTGTAGGTGGAGTTGCTGGGCTCCCTATGGTCCAGGAGGGGCAGTGTCAGGAGCCCCTCACTAGCTGTTCCTTCCTTTAGGAGGCCAGCGTTGCCTTTATGTTACAACTGCCATTAGGTATTTAATAAAGAGAGCAGGCAATTTAGAATTTTTGTAAGGTTATCAACTCATTTTGCGGGGGAGGGCTTGATTCTTATTTCACAGTGATTGTTATTAGCATGCGTGAATGAATGAATTTCTGGAAAATTCACAGGCAGGAGGGTGGCGCCTGTGGCTCAGTTAGTAGGGTGCTGGCCCCAAATATTGAGGGTGGCAGGTTCGAACCCAGCCCTGGCCAAACTGCAACAAAAAATAGCTGGGCGTTGTGGTAGGCACCTGTAGTCCAGCTATTTGGGAGGCTGAGGCAAGAGAATTGCCTAAGCCCAAGAGCTGGAGGTTGCTGTGAGCTGTGATGTCACAGCACTCTACCGAGGGTGACAAAGTGAGACTTTGTCTCTAAAAAAAAAAAAAACAACAAAAAAATCACACGTAGGAGTAGGGAGAACAGTGTAGTGAATTCCCTTGTACCTGCTACCCAGCTTCAGCAATTAGCAACAGGCCTGCTTGTAATATTTAACCATCGGGGCCATTTTATGGACACTGAGATTAGTGTGCTAGTATGTGTTGCCAGGCTACTCTCAAGTGGAAAAGGACAAATAGAGATGAAATTTTAGAGTATGATCAAAAATCCACCCTTATGTTTCTGCTGTGCTGAGTGTGTGGCAGGTGCTCACTTGAGCATTTGAGCTAAATGCACTTGATAACTGGCCAGGTCATATTGAGCTCCAGCCTAGGGTGGCAGGAAGGTTCCTAAAGGGCAGGTTCAACTGGATACATGAGATTCTCAAACATATACATTGGGGCTGAAGGCGCTGCAGTTCATCTGCTCCACTCATGTTTACTGTGGATTTTTTTTTTTTAATGACATTTCTAACATAAGACAAAGTGCAGAGAATAGTAAAAACAAATACCCTTTGCTTGCCACCAGATGTAATGATAATTAAGCACTCTTTCCAGATTAGGGCCAGCTGCATATTTTCTGCCTCTGAGGAGGCCCGTAGGTGAGACCCAGGAGCTGGCAGTTTCCTTGGTATGAGGGAAGAGGTCACTTCCGGTATGGAGAAGGGAGCCCAGAGGAAGGCCCCAGCCCAGCCTAGAGGGGACAGGTAGGACTTCGTGGAGGAGGTGATTATGTGAACTAAAAATCAAATCTAGAAAATGGTAAGAGGGAGGCAGGCCAATGGGGTGGTGGGGTGGGATGCTTGGGAGGTGGGTCCGGCAAAGAGCAAGACTGAAGGCAAGAGAAAGGGCGGACGGAGTTCTGGGGGAGGCAAGGGGTGGAAGTGAGTGTGAAGGAGTGGGTAGGGGGCAGGTGGGGTGAAAGCTGCCGGAGGGTTGGGTGGCTGGTGAGTCAGCAGAGGGGCAGAAGCAGTGCCAGGCTTGTCCTGAGACCTGTTTAGTGCATGGATATCTCAGTTAGACGCCTCACATTGAGAGGATTATTCATCACTATAATCCCATGTAGAGAAACCCATGGAGTGGATAGAGAAGGGTGGAAACTGAGTCAGGGAGCTGTGAGAAGGAGGCCTGGCTCTTGGAGAAGTCTCTAGGCTATCATTTGGAAGAGGGGCTGTGTTGGGTAGGACCAAACCAAGACGGAGAAGTAGGACTCGTTGGAAGTTGTGTGGAGATAGATTCTAGCTCAAAATAGAAATTCTCATAGTCAGCCTTCCAAAGAAGGGCTGAACTGTAGGAGTGTGAGTCCCATTGTCTTGAGCGTGTAGAAGTAGCCTCAAGATGTGCAAGTGGGTGGGGTGAGTGGAGCCAGGAGGATTGTGCATTGCCCTGCCTTTAAGGTGCCTCCTTCAGAGATTTAGGCTGGGAGAACAGTTTAACTGACCCATGGGCACAGGCAAATGGCACTCCAAGGAAGGCAGGTGTGGAGGAGGTGCTGGCCCGTTGCCATGGGAACCTTCTCTGCTGTGGGTTTCTAACTCCAAAGATGCCCTGGAAGGGAATTAACTCACTCCACCTGCAAGGTGATGAGTCAGCCCTGCCTGTCCTGCTAGCTCCCCAAGGCTAGGCAGGAATTTGAGCAGCAGACCCTGCCCCCTCCCCAGACCATCCATGCTGTTTTGCTCTGGATGTGGGCTGTTGTCATTATAGGAGGTGCTAGCAATAAAGGCAGCTGCCAGCTGTTGTAGCAGCACTGGGGGTCCTGGCCCCAGGACATTGCTAACCCAGTTGGTGAACCTTGGCCTCCACAGAGGGAGAGCCATCCTCTCTTTGGACTGTGCATCCTTTATCGCTGTTTTGGGCCTGGGCTTGCAATCCAGGGGGCTGGGTGGCTGTTGAAGTTCTGAAGGACAAGAACAGGCTGGGTGTGGGTAGTTTCTGGAGGTGGATGAGGAAGGCTTCCTGGAGGGAGTGGTGGCATTTGATCTGATGCTTGGAGGCTAAGGAGTGGCTAGTTTGCCCACAGAGTCCTAGGTATCTAAAGACCAGAGGTCATGGCCCACAGCTCTCCCTCCTGTGTCCTCTCCCAGGGTGGAGCACATAGAACATGTTAGCCGGCTGGCAGGGACACAGAAATCTTACATAGCTATATTCTCAGGGTACCAGCCATCTTTCCCCAAACCCATGAAATCCATACCGCCATCCCCTGGGCATAGTCCCAAGAATCCAAGTAGGGCCTGTGCTGACGTTGGAATGCCCAGGGGCCCTGCTTCTCTAGCCAGTTGGCTTACTTTACTCAGTGTACCTCTGTTTCCATTTGGGTAGATGAATAACTGGGGGTGGGTGGGTGACCCTCTTAACTGCCACCTACACATGACAATTTTTGTTTTCATAAACCTTCCTTTGTTTTTGTTCATTGCAGCATGATTTAGACAGATAGTGGTAATCATAGTGTATATAAAATGTAGCTCTACTTTTTAATTTCCCCACTTGGCATTTTATCAAAAGCGTTTTTTCTTAGACGTATAGCTACACAGTCTTTGTGTTCCTTTCTTTATAAATATGTATTTATTTGTACTTTCCTGCCTCTTTCCAGAAAACCCTTGGGGTGTGTACATTAAAAGGCTTATGTAGAACTTGTTTTTTTTTGGAGACAGAGTCTCACTATGTCACCCTGGGTAGAGAGAGTGCTGCGGCATCACAGCTCACAACAACGTCAAACTTGGGCTTAAGTGATTCTCCTGCCTCAGCCTCTCTAGTAGCTGGAACTACAGGCACCCCCTACAACACCCAGCTATTTTTGTAGTTGATTTCATTGGTGTTTAGCAGGCCTGGGCCCGGTTTGAACCCACCAGCCCCAGTGTATGGGGCTGGCTCCCTAGTCGCTGAGCTACTGGCGCTGAGCCTGTAGAACGGTTTTAAATTAACATTAGATAGGCGGTGCCTGTGGCTCAGTGAATAGGGTGCCGGCCCCATATACAGAGGGTAGCGGGTTCAAACCCGGGCTCCGCTGAACTGCAAAAACAGAAAAATAGCCGGACGTTGTGGCAGGCACTTGTAGTCCCACCTACTTGGGAGGCTGAGGCAAGAGAATCGCCTAAGCCCAGGAGTTGGAGGTTGCTGTGAGCTGTAATGCCACGACACTCTATTGAGGGTGATAAAATGAGACTCTGCCTGTAGCCCAAAAAAAAAAAAAAAATTAATTAACATTAGATGATCAAGAGCTCTGTCACAGTCGGGGGAGCCAATTGTTGGAAAAAACAAGGAGGCTGAGGCAGGAGAATCGCTTAAGCCCTCCCCCTGCTTTATTGTGGCATAATTGACAATTAAAAATTGCATATATTTCAGGTGTGTACAATATGATTTGTCAGACTTATACATACGTCTTTGTTAGACATACATATTATGAAATGATGACCACAATCAAGTTAATTAACACATCCATCACCTCACAGAGTTGCCATTGTGTGTGTGTGTGTGTGTGAGATGAGAGCATTAAGATCTGCTCTCAGCACATTTTGAGTAAACAATATATAGTTGACCTTTGAATGACACAATTTTGAACTATGCAAGTTCACTTATATATGCAGCTTTTTTTCATAAAAAGTATACCGTACCTGCCTTTCCTTCCACCCCCTCCACCTCTGCACTCCTGAGACGGCAAGACCCACCCTTTCTCTCCCCTCCTCGGCCCCCCACTCCGAGGGAAGAAAACTCAGATGAAGACCTTTGTGATGATCCACTTCCCACTTAATGAATAGTAAACATATTTTGTCTTCTTTATGATTTTAATTACATTTTCTTTTCTCTAGCTTACTTTATTATAAAAATACAGTCTAGAGTATATAACATACAAAATACATGTTACTCTACTGTTGATATTATCAGCAAGGTTTCTGGTCCACAGTAGGTATTATTAGATCAGTTTTTAGGGAGGCGAAATCAGATGTGGATTTTCAGCTGCTCAGGACAGGAGCTCTCCCTACTTCCTCTACCCCTAATTCCTGGTAACCACCATCCTACGCTCTGCTTCTGAGTTCGACTTTTTTACAATCTGCATAAAAGTGAGATCATATAGTATTTGTCTTTCTGTGTCTGGCTTATTTCACTTAGCCTGATATTAAAGAGGTTAGTTTTTTTATTTTTTTTAAATTAAAACAAATTTAGGCTGGGCGCCTGTGGCTCAACGGGCTAAGGCGCCAGCCACATACACCTGAGCTGGCGGGTCGAATCCAGCCCAGACCTGCCAAACAACAATGACGGCTGCAACCAAAAAATGGCCAAGCATTGTAGCAGGCACCTGTAGTCCCATCTACTTGGGAGGCGGAGGCAAGAGACTCTCTTGAGCCCAGGAATTGGAAGTTGCTGTGAGCTGTGGTGCCACGGCACTCTATCCAGGGTGACAGCTTGAGGCTCTGTCTCAAAAAAAAAAAAAGGGAAAACCAAAGGAAAGAGAAGAATTTTCTAGGAAAACTTCCTGGAAGGAGGAGCACTGAACTGTGATACAAAACAAGACCAGGATGCTGAGGGGTGAGCCAAGGTGCAGGAAATATCAGAGGAGAATGGGATGGAGTGGAAGCAAGAGCTAGTGGTCTGGGGAAGAGACCTGTGTATGTCTGGGTATGTGTGTTCGTGTGAGTGAATAAAAGGATGTACAGAAGGAGAAAAGATGGGGGGAGCCACTGAGCTGGATTAAGAAGTAGGAGGAGGCTCGGCGCCTGTGGCTCAGCGAGCTAAGGCGTCAGCCACGTACACCTGAGCTGGCGGGTTCGAATCCAGCCCGGGCCCACCAAACAACAGTGATGGCTGCAACCAGGGAATGGCCGGGTGTTGTGGTTCCAGCTACTTGGGGGGCGGAGACAGGAGACTCACTTGAGCCCAGGAATTGGAGGTTGCTGTGAGCTGTGATGCTGCGGTACTCTATCCAGGGTGACAGCTTAAGGCTCTGTCTCAAAAAAAAAAAAAAAAAAGAAGTAGAAGGAAGGTAGGGGCCTGTTGCTCAGTGGACAGGGCGCTGGCCCCATATACCGAGGGTGGAGAGTTCAAACCCAGCCCCGGCCAAACTGCAACAAAAAAATAGCTGGGCATTGTGGCAGGCGCCTGTATTCCCAGCTACTCGGGAGGCTGAGACAAGAGAATGGCCTAGGCCCAGGAGTTGGAGGTTGCTGTGAGCAGTGGCCAAGGATGGGGCCAGAGTGAAAATAGAGGGAGGCGTCGAAGATAGTGATCATGAAGAAGCCTGTGTTCCGCCTGGCTCCGGCTGAGCTTGGGCTGGAAGTGAAGGCACATAGAGGAGCAGAAGGGGCCCCAGGGAGTTCAGCCGTAGCCACACATAGGCCAGCACTTGGAGAGCAGGAGACTGCGGGCGCAGCACCCAGGGCTTCCTGCTGTATCTTGCCACCACCCAGGGCTTGGCCAAGACCAAGGTGAGCCCGTGCTGGGTGAGTGATAGGGAGTAAGTCTAAGGAAGGGGAGGGACATAGGAGTAAGCTGGGAAATGATGTGGACCCTGAGCCAGGCCTCCTCCCACTCCTGTTCCCCAGGTCCAGCTATTTCCTCCTCCTCCTCCCCTGTAGCATCTTCCTCACCCCTTTACCCAATTTGAACCTTCCTTTTCTCCCCTTCCACTACAGCCTCCCTGGGGATCTTCTTGCTCCCACTCTCCTGGGCCCCTCTCAGAAGTCCTTCTTGATCTGGCAAAGACGGATGTAAATGTAACTCTCCCCCGGCCTACCACTAGATTTCTTGCCTGCGAGAGGTAAACCTGTTATGTTGAGGAAATGGCTACAAGGACATGTCGTTTCTCTATTTCTAAGTGGCTGGATTAGGCTCAGCTCCCGTAGCTCAGTGAGTAGGGAACCAGCCACATACACCAAGGCTGGCAGGTTTGAGTCCAGGCTGGGCCTACTAAACAACGACAACTGCAACCAAAAAATAGCCAGGCATTGTGGTGGGCTCCTGTAGTCCCAGCTACTTGGGAGGCTGAGGCAAGAGAATCGCTTAAGCCCAAGAGTTTGAGGTTGCTGTGAGCCATGCCACGAGGGAACTCTACCAACGGCGACATAGTGACACTCTGTCTCCAAAAAATTAAAATAAAATAAAATAAAATCCAACTTCCCATCCTAGCTCATAGTGCCACACGTGCCCTTGCCCCCTGGGGGGCCTTGTCTCTCCTGGTTCTTCCTCTACCACCATGCTCTAGCCACATTGAACTTATTTGGATTCTTTAATGTTTTTTTTTTGAGACAGAGCCGCAAGCTGTCACCCTAGATAGAGTGCCATGGCATCACAGCTCACAGCAACTTCCAATTCCTGGGCTCAAGCAAGTCTCTTGCCTCCGCCTCCCAAGTAGCTGGGACTACAGGCACCCACCACAACGCCCGGCCATTTTTTGGTTGCAGCTGTCATTGTTGTTTGGCAGACCCGGGCTGGATTTGAATCCACCAGCTCAGGTGTACGTGGCTCTTGCCTTAGCCCTTGAGCCACAGGCGCTGAGCCACTTATTTGGATTCTAATAACGGCTTGTAGACTTTCTTGCCAGCCACGTACACCTGAACTGGTGGGTTTGAATCCAGCCCGGGCCCACCAAAACAATAATGACAGCTGCAACCAAAAAATGGCTGGGTGTGGCGGGCGCCTGTAGTCCCAGCTACTTGGGAGGCAGAGGCAAGAGACTCGCTTGAGCCCAGGAATTGGAAGTTGCTGTGAGCTGTGATGCCACAGCACTCTATCCAGGGTGACAACTTGAGGCTCTATCTCAAAAAAAAAAACAGAAACACAAATTATATCACAATCCAAAACATACGCTCACGCCATATATAGATGTAGATATATCAATAGAAAGTACACATACTGCTTCTCTCCATATACAGTGTGTGTGTGTGTGTGTGTGCATCTATATCTCCTGAAGTTACCTGAAACATTTGCCTTTACTAAGTATAATACACTCTGACTTTTTGCTTTCCGACTTCATTTTTTCTTTTTTAATGCATGTCAGAACGTGCTAAGTTGACTTCACTGTCCACTCTGTTCTAACACACCAAGCTTATACTCAGGGACTTTTCACTGCCAGGAATACCTTTCTCCCTGATTGTCCCAAGTGAAATCTTGTCATCCTTTAGATTTCAGGTTAAGTGTCACCTGCCCAGAAATGTCACCCAGACTAAAATAGCCACCTGAACCTTCTCTTCCATGTTCTCAGTATGGCCTTTATCACGATATTTTGGTGGTTTATTCTTTTTTGTTCACCTTTTTTTGTTGTTGATTATCTTTCTCTCTCACTAAGATAGGGTGAACTGTGCAGGGGCAGGGCCCTTCTCGTCTTCTCTGTGTTGTTCCTCAAACAGGGTCTGGAGTACAGCAGGTCCTTGGTAATATTGGTAGACTGAGGGAGTGAGCCTAACGAGACTTGTGCTCTCTTTGCGCCTGGGCATTCTCTTCCAGAAAGTGTGAGGTTGGAACCACTCTCTGAGAGCCCCTCCAGCTCTACTGATAATCAATCCAGTTTTCCAGGACCTGAGGATGTGCTCCAGACTCCCAGGACCATCCCCAGTGGGAGGACAGAGAAGGTCAGACACTCAGCTAAGGACAGATACCATGGAAGGGCTTGTTTCCAGGCTCCGAAGGCCAAGGATATGAACCCAGACACAGAACAAGGAATGAAAAGCCTGAACTGGAGCCAACCGGACATCATGGAACAACAGTGTTGAGGCATCTCCTCTGTGCAAGATGTTCTGCCCGTGTCATCTCATTCCAGCCTTAGTCCTCTGAGGGTGGAAGAAGTGGTACAGAACACCATGACACATTCCCACTCAGGAGTCAGCTGGATCTGATTCAAAACCTGATTCTCACGCTTCTAGAGGCAACATAGGTTGAGAGCACCAGCTGGAGCCACATTGCCCAGGTTCAAATCCCGGCCCTATCAGTTACCACTTGTGTGACTGTGGGTAAATCACTCCATCTCCCACTGACTGGACTTTCTCATGTGTTTTTTTGGCACCCTCTGTAAATTTATAATATTTTTATATATAAGAGAATACATATAGAAGATGAAAGCTGTCTCACAGAAGGTATGATCTTCGAGAATTCAGTTTCCCTCTTTTTTTTTTTTTTTAGGTTATACTGATTTGTTAGATAAAGTCCCTCTTACAATCGTGTTTTGCCCCCAAAAGGTGTGGCCCACACCAAGACCCCACCCCCCTCGCTCCTTCCCTCTACTGGTCCTTTTTGTTTGTTTGTTTGTTTTCTCTGCTGTTCCTTTCCCCAGGCCTCCCTCATTCTTTCCTTTCTCCTGTCTTACTTGGGATTGCATCAGTTGCATCATCTCATGCTCTTTCCAGCACATGCCCAGGAGGTCTTCCTGGGGATTAGAAATCTTAAGCAAAGTAGGAGTCCCCGGCCTGAGTTCCCACCTGCCCCTGTGGGGCTTCTGGCTTGAGTGCAGCACTGAAAAGGCTGTGCATTCTACAGGCTGAGCTCTTAGTCCAGGGTCCAGCACTTACTAATTTGTGACCTTAGATAAACCACAGCCTCTGGGCGCCTTGGTTTCCTCAATAGGGACTTTTGGTTTCCTGGGCCAGGGTTCTACCACAGCTGAGACATTCTTTTGATGGTCAGCCTCAGTCTCCCCAGCCCCAGCCCCAGTACTTCCTCATCCCTGAGGGAGAGAAAATAGAATTGTCATGCCTATAATCCTAGTACTCTGGGAGGGTGGATTGCTTGAGCTCAAGAGTTCAAGACCACCCTGAGTGAGAGCAAGACTCTGTCTCTACTAAAAAATAGAAAAAACAGCTGGGCATAGTGGTGGGCACCTATAGTCTCTGCTACTTGGAAGGATGAGGCAAGTGGATTGCTCAAGCCCAAGAGTTTGAGGCTGCTGTGAGATATGATGGCATGGCACTGTACACAGGGTGACAGAGTGAGACTCTGCTTCAAAAAAATAAAAATAAAAAAGAAAGAAAGAAAAGAAAATGGAATTTCCACAGAGAGCACTGGCTAGACCATTATATTGAGAGTCTTTCCTTCATTCTTTTGACTTTGTACAAGTTGACTCTGACAATCTCTTCTCTCACCATTACAAATCTCATTCTCAGCCTTTCCCATATCTCTCTTTTGCCACCTCCCTCCATCATTTGTGTCCTCTGACAATGACAGCACTGAGTCTGGTTCTGTAACTCTGCTGGAATTGGAACCGAGTTGAGAGAGAAAGGGCCGAGATACAGCCCTGCGTCCTGTAGAACTCTTAGATCCAGGACTAACAGCTCCATTCTTGAGCCGTTGCCACCTGCGAGGCACTGTGCTAAGTGCTCTCTTTGCATGATTTCATTTAAACCACTCTACAGCTCTATTAAATACTTTTTCTCAGGGCCAGGTGGTGGCTCACACCTATGATCTTATTACTTTGGGAGGCTGAAGCAGGTGGATGGTTTGAGTTCAGGACCACTCTGAGCAAGAGACTCTTATAGACTTTCCAAAGTCTAAAAAATTAGCCAGGCATCAGGGTGGGCATTCCAGAGGCTGAGGCAAGAGGATCACTTGAGCTCAAGTTTAAAGTTGCTGTAAGTTATGACACCACAGCACTCTACCGAGGGCAACAGAGTGAGACTCTGTTTCATAAAAATAAAAACAAAATAAATAAATAAATACTTCTGCTTTTTTTTTTTTGAGACAGAGCCTCAAGCTGTCACCCTGGATAGAGTGCTGTGGCATCACAGCTCACAGCAACCTCCAATTCCTGGGCTCAAGCAAGTCTCTTGCCTCCGCCTCCCAAGTAGCTGGGACTACAGGCACCCGCC
>CAUYON010129988.1:0-18410 GCA_963573935.1 Arctocebus calabarensis | reverse complement strand
GTGGCGTCACACTGCTCACAGCAACCTCCAGCTCTTGGGCTTAAGCGATTCTCTTGCCTCAGCCTCCCGAGTAGCTGGGACTACAGGCGCCCGCCACAGCGCCCAGCTATTTTTTTGTTTTTGCAGTTCGGCCGAGGCCGGGCTTGAACCCGCCACCTTCAGTATATGGGGCCGGCGCCCTACTCGCTGAGCCACAGGAGCCGCTCTATTTTAATTTTGGATCTCAATATCAGCTTGTTTCTGTAGGTGCCAATATTAATTACTTTTAGCACTGAAGTCTCAGGGACTGTGACTCTTCTTGGGTTCTCTACTCAGACCTAATAGTACTGTGGTGGTGGGCTAATATACATATGAGTTTTTACTTTTCCCTGTGATATTCTCCCCTCTTTTCCCAAAGTCCAAACTCCAATGAAGACAAGTCCCTTGAGGAGTTTCCTCAGGCTTCAGCCGTTGTTGATCCGCCAGCTCTCAGGATGTGGCTGCAACAGGGCATGTTGACTGTTTTAAAAGTTACCTTTACTTCCCAAGGGGCAGTGAAGTCCTATTCATCCAGCTGTGATGACTCCAGGTATGGATTCCTTCCACCTTCACTGCTGTGCCTGTGTCCAAGATGTTGGTGGAAAGTCCTTTTTACCTTGGTCTCAGGGGGACCAGTTTTTGCTTCCAGACCTAGACTTGATCTCCTTGATCCTCCAGAGAGAAAGGATGTACAGACAAAAGACTAAACAGAACACGGTTAATTATCCCAGTGGAGATTTTCCTTGCTACTCTTTCTAGGGTTTTTGTCCATTCAGTTCTTTCCCATTTCTTTTAGAAGTTCCTGCTAAATTGCAGTGGATTGACAGAGGCCTCTTTCAACAACCCCAGTGGCAAGACCTGTATCCAATTAAGCTTTGCTTCCTGGCAGTTTCCCAATTTCTGTTCTGGTCCTGTTCATGCACTTTACCCTGTCTAAGCTTTGAGACCTATAAGATATTAAAAACTTTAGCTTATTATTTGCACTAGTTCTGGTATGAAGGCTAGCCCACTGTCAAATTTAAAACAGAGTGGCAACCTAAACCATGGGATGATTTCTCTGAGCAATACTTTACTACTTCAGGAGTCCTTTTTTCCTGGTAGGGAAGGCTTTTACCTATTTCAAGTCTGATAGACCATTACCAGCAAGTACTTGTTCCCTCTAAACTTGAGCATTTCAGTAACGTCTACCTGGAAGTTCTTGAAGGGTGAGTCATTTGACTGGATTCCTGAGAGTACCATCAGTCCTTGGCGCACATTGAACTGGCTGTAGGTGACACACTGTAGACTGACAGTTTTGGCCAGGGTTTTCAGGTGGGAGAAGTACTGGCCCAGCAACTTCACCAAATACTCCTGTCACCACGGTGGTTCCTAGAATCTGGGGGACTGCTACTCATCTGTCTGGCATCCTTATCCATCCTTCCTCTGCTTCCTGGTTCCCCTCTGCTGCCAACCATTCCTTCTCCTCCTAGTAGAGCTCCAGAACCTATGGGATGAGGAGAGCCAATCTCGACACCTGGTATGGTTTGGATGCAGACCTTTTTGCCTCAGTATCAACCCTAGTGTTTCCTTTAGTGATGGTAGAAGCATCTCTTTGATGTGCATGACACTATATCACTGCCACCTTCCAGGGTTTTCATACTGCCTCTAGTAACTGAAATATCTCCTGCTGATACTTAATGTCCTTTTCCCCAGAATTTAATAGTCCCCTCTCCTTGTACAATGTCCCATGTACTTAGAGAGTCAGAAAAGCATTCACATTTTTCCTTTGACTTAGTTCTAAGGCTCAAGTCAAAGCAATTAACTCAGCCTTCTGAGTCAATGTTCCTTGGGGTAGGGGCTTAGCCTCTGCAGTCTCTGTTAAGGTAACCACTAGCATACCCAGCCCTCTGCTCATCTTGCATCATCATGTAACTGCTCTAGTCTACATACAAGACCCAGTTTGCAACTGTCCAAGCCGAGGCTGGTCACTCAAGTCAGGTCTGCTAGAATACACATTATGTATAACTTCTGTCTAGTCATGCTTAGTCTCTCTTCCACTGACTGGAAGGAGCATGGCTGGGTTCAGGGTATCAGTCTACATTAGAGAGTGAAAAATGTCCTTTAGTGTCCATTAAAGTGACCACAGAGTGAGGTACTTTCACTCTGTGAACCTGCCCTAGAGTCAGCTTATCAGCTTCTTGCACAAGGAGAGCATTAGCAGGTAGAGCCCATAAGCATGGTGGCCATCCTTTTGCCACTGCATTCAACTGCTTAGAGAGGTAAGCTACAGGCCTTGGCCAGGACCCAACCAGCTTGGTTAACACACCTACAGACATCTTTCCTCTCACTGAGATATACAGAGTGAAGGGCTTGGCCAAGTCTGGTAGCCTCAAAGCAGGTGCATTTATCAGCCTCATTTTTAGCTGGGAGAAGGCATGTTCCTGTTCTCCTCCCCATTCTAAGGGCTCTCCTTCCTCTCCTTTAGTTGCCTCAAACAAGGACTTAGCCAAGACGGCAAAGTTGGGGATCCAAAGATAAAAAAAGCCAACCATGCCTAAGAATTCCCGAACCTGCTTTCGGCTTGGGATGGGTGGGGAGGTAATTAATGACCTGCCTCCATTTCACACCTAGATTCCTCTCCCCCTGCTGGATAGTAAATCCCAGATAATGTACTCGCTGCTGGCAAATCTAGGCCCTTTGGACACTTTATAGCCACATACCTCTAGATGTCATAAAAGACAGTCTGTGCCTTGGGCATAGCCCTCCTGGGTAGAGTGCCCTAAAAAGAGGTCATCAACATATTGGAGCAGCACACATTCTAATTCCTCAGCTGGGAATTTCTAGCGGTTGTGAGCCAGCACTTCTCTAAAAATCGCAGGTGTTTTGAACTCCTACGGCAACCTGGTCCATGTGCAAAGGATCACAGTTTCCATGTCTGGTCTCTCCCTCTGGAAAGAAAACAGCCTCTGGCTTCCCAGAGCCAGTCTTAAGCTAAAAAGGCATCTTTTAAGTGCAGGTAAGTGGGCCACGTGGCTTCTGCTGGCAGCAGACTCAGCAGAGTATACCGATTAAGCACAGTAGAGCTTAATCATTTACTGGAAAATTCTCATTTTAGGTTTTAATTTTTCCTGAGGTATCTACATAGACAGAGCAGATAACATTTAATACTGCCCAAATTTTTCTAATATAGCCAACAGGTGGCCTTTGTTGAGTCTTAAGGCTTCAGAGTAAATATAGCTACTGTATATAATTTTATAGTCTTTGTCCAGTCTCTTAGTCCCATTTAACAGATTAGTTTAGTAAAACAGTTATGTTTCATTTTATAAGTTGACAGTACAAACAAGGCTGGGATTTAATACAGGTGGGCCACAGCCTCTTTTCTCTTCGAACCATTTTTCTCTCTCCAACTTCTCTCTTAACTAAAGAAAAAGTATAGCAGAACTAATTTACTTGCCAAAATAAACTGTACCTTCAGTATACTGGATCTGATTATTTGCATAAAGTGCAGTAAGAATAATTAATTATTAGCCGTCAGGCTCTTCTTTCCTTTAAAATTGGCTTTGCTGGAACCTTTTATAAGGAATCTCAGGCTGGATTTTCTTGAAAGCCTTTCATGAGTCCAGGTTTCACCTGTGCCTTTAGCTACTGTATGCATTGGGTGAACTCTTCTTTTCTTGAGGTCCCCAAGCACATTTTGACTACCGGACCTGTTAGCAAGCGACCTACATTACTTAACATACATCAGGAAATGTTACTGATGGGTATCTGGCCAGTTTTCCAAAAGGTTTCTATTCATTGGCCTTATAAAGTCAATCTTGATTCTTTAATGCAGTCTGGATACCTCTGGGAATGCTATTCCAGACAAATCTTTGGTAAAATAACCGGTGCCTTTGTCATGTCCTATAGAACAAAATAGATTCTTATTGAACTTATGCAAATAACTGTATTGTCAGAAATTAAGAATACTTACAAATGGCTTTAAAATTCCAGAGAAATCAAGGAGAGAGAAAAAAATACATGTTTCAAATTCTGCTCATAAGTACATACATTGCTTGAAAAGCTACAAATAGCTCAAAAGACAAAATTATTTTCTTGACTTACATAAAACAGAACATAGAAAGAATCAACAATATTTTGAACAAAAAATCATAAAAACCTAGCCCAGTTCCATATAACTGGTTTCTGTTCTGTTTGAAGTTAGGTTGGCAGTACTCAAAGACATGTTAACTTTCCAATGAAAGTTCTAAAAATCTGCTTTTAGTCCGAAGACATTCAATTTCCAAGGACATCAGGAATTTGAATTCAAGAGAATTCATCAACCTCTCTTAATATTATTTTTTCTTTTTAGGATAAACTTTGGACTCAGCCACTTACATAAAAAAACACTTTCTCTTTTTAGATGAATTAAAATTATTACCAACAATGTATGTTAAGATAGACCAATGTCTTATACATTAGGACAGACCAATGCTTTATAATATTGGAACATATATATATTTATAACTCACACAAAATTAATTACCATTCATATTTGACAATGTTTCCTATACATTTTAAATAAATCAAATAAGTTTAATTTGTTTTCCTACAACTTTCAGTAGTCTTAATATTTCAAGAAGACCAAGTTTAGAGTTGCACCTTTTTTGGTTTTTTTCTGTTGGCCCAGGCTGAGTTTGAACCCACCAGCCTCAGTGCATGTGGCCAGTGTTGCAACCACTGCACTAGGGGCACCACGCCCCAAATTTAGAGTTTTGACATTGGAAGGTTTGTCAAATATCAAAGGCTTAAAACACTGGTTCAAATAAGATTACATGCCAAAAGATTTTAAAGAAAATAAATAGTCAACTGGATCACATATAAATTCTTTCACAAATTCTCTTTTATGAGCTTCGTTTAACCTGCACAGAGAATCTACAAACATTCTAAACTTCCTTTAACTTTTGCCCTGCCTTTCTGGGCAACCATTCTGCGCAACCATTCAAGACAAAATTTACCACACAAGATTCTTCCTTTGCTAATCTCCTTTTTGTTTAATTTCTCTTACTCTCAAAAACTCACTTCCCACAAAACAGGAAACCAGTTTACCATGAAGTCACCTATTCACTGGGCCCAACTGATAATTAGAAAGTTTAAAAGGCAAGAATCTTATCCTTTGACAAAGACTGAGTCTTTGTCTACAATTTAAATAACTAAATTATTACATTTTACAAATGAGAGACATTTTATGAGATATAACATTGATACAGGATTTTCCCACTCAGGGCTGGACAGGGAACCCCCATTTTTCAGGCTCAGGTGAGCTTAGACATCAGACTCCCATCTCCAGGCACAAACCCTCTGAGCCCCAGCAAAGTCATGAACAAAGCAGTCTCAAACCTTTTGGATGGTTCCACCCTGACTAAGGCACACATACCCTAATCCCTTCCCCAGACAAAAACCACTGCAAAGACCTAATAACCTTGTCCAAGGTGAGGGCTGCTTCATTCATTTGCTAGAACACCCCTTCAGTTTTCCATTTACCAAGTCCTGGCCAAAATATCTCTCAGGGCCAATCATTTACCCCTAGAAAAAGGACTTATGCAGGAAACCTCTGACCAGGGCCTCCTCCCCCCTTCCAGAGGATTGTTCACCTTAGAAACCTGTTGCTTATATGGATACAGCCCCAACCAGCATGAGATTTACAGTCTCCTCCCCAGATTTTCAAGGGCCATCCAGAGCTCACCAGACTGCTCAAACAACAACACTTTCCAAGGCACCGCCCCTCTGCCAATAGCTCTGGCACTCTCCACTCCCTCTGCATGCCCCTGAGGCCAATAAAATGCCTTTTTATCACTGATCTGTAGCCCAGGGCTCTATTCTCAAATTCCTGAGACCAAAGACTCACTGAAGAAATTCCAGTAACAAAACTATAAGAACCTCCTTTCTAATGTCTTTTCATTTTCTCCCAAGATCCACATGGCCATGTGGCCGCCACCATAGGGCACACTCACACATTCGTTTCACCCCGTGAATGGGTGGGGGCAAAACCCCACCTATTGTTACTCATCTCAGTCATTCTCCAAGCACTCACATGCATACAATTCCAACCCATTTCTTAACCTGAGCAGCCATTTCCCACTTGAGCTGCCACATAGCCATAGGAGGCAAACCACAGTCCCCTAGGCCCTGTGAAGGGAGGTTCAACTCCACCCTCAGAGTTCTCTCAGTCACACCACATCCACACACTCTCATAAACCTCTCAACAGACCTATCGGCAATCTAATACCCAAGGAGTTGACCAAGCTCCTTCTTCCACTAAGACTGTAGTGAGATCCCCAGATCGATCATACCTTGCCTTAGACATCTCCCTGTGTAGGTACCTGTTCCTGCATGCCAGTTCCTCTGGGTGTTTGACTCCCTGAAGACCCGCCAACGGGGTCCTTTCTCTGCCCAGCCAAGGCATCCACACAGGGAGGCCAAAATGCCTCCCTGGCATTCTCAGTGGTTCACATCACCCAGGCTGATCAGAGGCCTCCACAGGGGTGTCCAGAGGATTGGCAGCAACTGCCAGGTGCCCCCACGAGGATGTCCAAAAGATTGCCAGCAACTAGCCAGGTTTGCCTCCTAGGGCTGTGTGGCAGCTCAAGTGGGAAATCGAGGCTGCTCAGGTTAAGAAATGGGTTGGAATTGTATGCATGTGAGTACTTGGAGAATGACTGAGATGGGTAACAATAGGTGGGGTTTTGCCCCCACCCATTCACGGGGTAAAACGAACGTGTGAGTGTGCCCTATGGTGGCGGCCACATGGCCATGTGGATCACCTCTCCAAGAGTGATCTCGCTTCCTGGTCAGGGAACCAAAAATGTTGCAGGAAGATGAGGCTCAAAGGAGAGAAAGAGCACCCAAACACCATGTTTATAAGAGGAAGGGCTTTGTTCACCAACTGGGAGCTTACGACATAGAATTCCAAATGGTCATGCTCCTCGACTGACTCGGCCTTTCCTTTTTTTACAGTCAAAAAGTTCCACCCCACAGGTACCCTTCTTATTGGCCAGTTTGAATCAAGTGGGAGATGCTATTCCAGCCCCCACAGAATTACAGGATTTCACAGAACTTGGAAATTTCCAAGTTCCAGGAAGTTAAGTTTACAAATTCCTAAGATCTGAATCACCATGGAGGACCCTGCAAGTCTATCCTTGTGGTCTCCTTGGTAAGACCTGTTCTCCCAGACCTCACCCTTCTCAGGTATCCTCTCTCAGTTAGATACATATGAGCCCAGAGTTTAGGGTATGGGTTTGAGAAGTATATAATTTTAAATAATCAGCATAGATATAGAGCTAAAGTTTTCAAGAATATATGAGACCAGTATGGATATCAGTGTAAAATTTTTAAAAACCTGAGTTTTGAGAACTAATTTGATGCCTTTTAATATTTAGGAAATAGAGGATGGAGAGAAAACCAGCAAAAGATCATAAGAAATACCATTTAAAAGGTAGGTGGAAAACTAGGGTCTGCAGGTTCCTTTAAGTCACGTATGAAGGAAGTTTTCAAGAATGAGGGAATGCTTACCTCTGCCAAACACCACTAGTAGGTCAAGTTATATGCCATCTGGGAATTTCCTGATAGATTTAGCCACAAGGAGATCTTTGGTAACCAGCATATTGATAGAGACAAATTGATCAGTCTGGGTCTAGGAGGATATGCAGGAGATAATTTGAGGTTGCAAGTAGAGACAATTTTTCTAAGAAACTGATGAAGAAAGAAAAGATGAAAATGAAGTGGTAGCTGACATTGGGCCATTGTAAGGATTATCGAGAGTATTAAATATCATCTGAAAAGTCTTTACTTTCTTAACACAGAAAAAAATAGGATGAATATAAATCGGCTTGTCATCAATTCATTCAACTAATAAATACTTGTTGAATGCCTTTTTGTGGGTCAGGTAATGTGCTAAGGTGCTGAGGAAATAACAATAAACCCTCATATAAGGTCTTTATTTAGAAAAAATAACAAGTGCTTTAATTGTAGAAAATTAAAGCAGAGTTTTTGTGAAAGGAAGAGTTACTGCTGGCTTTTGGAGACGACATGTTCATAACTAAGGTGCCCAAGACCACCTTAAACTTTAATAATCTTCCAGAAGGAATCACAGAATTTAGAAAAGCCATTGTTCTCATCGTTATAGCTTAAAACAGCAAAAGGACACAGACTAAGATTAGCAAAGGTAAAATTCACATATGGCACAGTCCAGGAGGTACCAGGTGTAAGTTTCCAGTTGTCCTCTCTTAATGGTGGCTCACGACAGTATTTCCTTCTACCAGAACCATGTGTGGCAATATGCATGAAGTATTCTCAATTGAGAGGCTCCCTCAAGCACTGATGTCTAGGGTTTTATTGGATATTGGTACCAGAAGCGTGGCTGACATTATCCAAAGCTGACCTAAGCTACTCAGTCTCCAGCCACCCCAGAAATCAAACTGGTATTGCCTAGCTAAAGGACTCTACCATAATTCACATTGCTAGAATAAATGAGATGTCAGTCCCATGTCATTCAGGTCCCCTACATAAACATCAACTTGTTAAGCATGTTATCTTAAGTTCTAGACTCAGAAGGGCATCCAAACTATATTTTCTCTGCTGAAAATTGGAAAAATAAGAATTGCCTTGGGCTACAAGTATATAAACACTAATAGCAGATGAGCAAAATGAAAGGTCTGGGCATACTTTTTGTGATATTTGGCACCAAAGATTAGGAAAACAGTCCTCACAAAATCAGCATGCGGCCCAGGGGCTGCAAGTTGAACACCCCTAGTCGAGAGACACCCTTTCAGGAGCAGGTTGAAAGGCAAATCTTTGTTTAGAAGATATTCTTTCATATTGTATTATAGAATTCTACTATTTTTATATAAATATTTATACCTCAAATACCTGTTTTAATCTTTAAAAGAATCTGGTATTGTCTTATTAAGCAACTCTCTTACCTTCCAGAAGCTCTAGTAGAATTTCTGAATATTTTAGCTACATAATCTGATTTCCTTTCTATTCCTTTGGCTAAAAAGTTGTTTAGTGGTTTACATTATTTGACTTCAAGAAGGCTCTGGGCTGAATCAACTGTGTATAAATTAGTAAACAAATTATTTTTAATTACCAAGCATCTTGAATGAATTTAACAATTTTCATTCATAAGATGAAAAAGATGGAGTGCATTTTATGACAGCTGAAAACTTGTATCATATCAGAAAATCTGAGAACAAAAATAATCTTTGACAGACATGAGAATATTGAATTTCAAATTGTTTCTCATTATAGAAATAAATATTTCAAGTTATAAAAGCCAAGAAGTTTTAAAAATAAGTATCTATTTATGTCAAAAATAGATTTTGTATTTATTGATTACAAAAATGTGCAAAATAAACAATCTGAAACATCTAACCAAAACTATTGTCAGAATAGTTTAAGAACCTTAAAAATATCACCCTATAAAAACCCACATATACTTTCCTACAAATATTTTGAAAGTTTTTAGATTTAGCACAATACTTTTATCAATAATCACAAAACAAAATGTAATTCCATAATTTGTACATATGCTGCTCCAGCCCTGAAGCAGGACACCCATTTTAAATTTTACTTACAAGAACATGCTTACGTGTCAAAACATGAAAGCAGGGATAAAAATTCTGATTACCTAATCAAACACACACACAACACACATGGAACACTACAAAAGTTCTGAGACCCACAAAAATTAAAAATAAAATCATCTTGATTTTTATTTTTCTCAAAATAATTGCCACAACATTCTATGCATTTTTTTCATTCTTACAAACCATTTTTGAAAACACTTTTTCCACTCATTCTTTTCAAGTACTAAAAGCTCACTTTTATCGGTCTGAACAGCTTCTATGGGGCTGGAAAACTTTCTTCCACGCATGGAATTTTTCACTCTAGGGAACAGGAAATATTCATATGGGCCAGATCAGACTGTAGGGTGGACGAGTTGTGAGTTTAACCTCTGTGGACTCCAGGAACTGAATGGTGAATCTCTGTGGACTGTAGGAACAGAACAGTGGTCTGAGGAGGTGGACACACTGTCATGGTGCAAAAATGGTCCTATCCTTGGCTGCTATTCTTTTTTTTGCAGTTTTTGGCTGAGACTGGGTTTGAACCCGCCACCTCCGGTATGTGGGCCAGCACCCTTCTCCTTGTGCCACAGGCACCACCATTGACTGCTATTTTTGAAGCTTCCTGAAAACATTTGGTAAGCATGCTGTTGTGTACCACAGAGCAGGAACAGTCCTTTGTTCCCTTAGTTACGACATGATCCCTTTGGGAGAAGGTGCCATCATTTTCTTTCCAACACTTTAAGGCTGCTTCACTTTTGTGGGTGGATTTTTCTCTGGGAAAACTCCACACTGTCAAATGATGCTTACTCTGTGGCTCAAACTGGCAAGTCCAGGTTTCAAAGTGAGTAATGATGTCAGAGGTGCGTCTAGACTTGCCTCTGTAGAATCTTTGTTTTGGCTTCTGTTTATGTGGTGAATCACATTTATTGATTTGCATATGTTAAACTATCCTTGCATCCCTGTGATAAAACTCACCTAATCATGGTGAATCATTCCTTTCATGTGCCATGGAGTTTGCTTTGCTAGTATTTATTGAGGGTTTTTGTATCTATGCTCGCAAGGGATATTGTTCTGTAGTTTTCTTTTTCATGGTGTCTTTTCCTGGCTTTGGTGTCAAGGTGATACTAGCTTCACAGAATGAGTTAGTAAGAATTCCATCCTTTTTGATATCATGGAATAATTTCTGTAGGATAGATGCCAGTTCTTTGTAGATCTGGTAGAATTCATCTGTGAAATCATCTGATCTAGATCTTTTTTATTGTCAGTGGTAGATTTTTTTATTATTTCTTCAATCTCACCCTACTGGTTCTTGGTTTGTTTAGGATTTCTCATTCTTCCTACTCAGTATCTGGATACTTCTGATTTTCAAAAAGAATCTATTTTTCATCACATGTAACAATTCCATATTGAAATGGTTCACTTTTATGTCATCACAGCAAAGGAAGACAAGCATTGAGAGGATTTTTCTTTTGACACTTGTTCAACTTATGTGGAACCCATCTATCCAGCTTCTTTATCTTGCCAACTGATTTCAAATGGTCCAGTATTATTGGAATAGTAACTCAAACTTAGGTTGATATAGATTTCATCCCACTATAGCTTTCACCTCATCATTATCCTCCTTAGTCTCAGGTCACCCATATGGCTCATCTTCAAGATTAAAATCACCAAAACGGAACTGGTCAAACCTTCGAGGTATGTTGCATTCATTAGCCACATCCTTCCCAAAGACTGCATTGATATTTTGAGCTTTCTATGTGCATTGGTTTCACAATGGAACTCATATTCGAAAACAACAATTTTTTTTTACCCGTGGTTTCACAAAAATTGCTCTAAACATTTTTTGAGAGATAATCACAAAACAAAACATGTATTTAAAAGGATGAGGATGTGCCTTCAAAATAAATACAAAACAGGAGATTCAAAGTGAAATGTCAGCAATATCAGCTGCTACACTTAGTACTTAAGGAAATCAGACATTTCATATTTAATACTTTCATACTTATTAATTCACAGTATTTCTTTGCTTAGCTTAGTAGTATTTTATTTATGAATCTGGGAGCTCCTGTGTTAGCTGCACATATATTTAAGATCATTATATCTTTTTGAAAAGTTGCTTTCTTTATCATTACATAATGACCATCTTTGTCTTTTTTACTATTATTGATTTAAAATCTATTTTTTATGATATGATAGTAGCTACTCCTGCTCACTTTTGGTTTCCTTTTATGTGGAATATTTTTTCCATCCTTTTACCTTCACCTTTTACCTTAAATCTGTGCATACATTTGCCATTTAGACAGGGTTCTTTGAAACAGAAGTGTGCTTTTTCATTTATTCAGCCCATCTATATCTTTTCAAAGGAACATTAAGACTATTTATGTTCTTGGGTGGTGCCTGTGGCTCAAGGAGTAGGGCGCCAGCCCCTTATCCTGGAGGTGGCAGGTTCAAACCCAGCCCTGGCCAAAAACTGCAAAAAAAACTGTTTATGTTCAATGTTAGTATTGATAGTATTGATATGTGAAATAATGTTCTGTTCATCATGTTGAATGGTACCAAGTTGCTATAATTTTCTTTCTTGTATTGCCCTTTTATAAGAATTGTGAGCTTTAACTTTCAAATGTTTCCACACTGGTGGGTATTGATTGTTCTTTTTTGTGTTCTTTTCTAGTGCTAAATTATTTTAGTATTTCCCATAGGGCAGGTATAGTGGTGAAAAATTCACTAAGTGTTAGCTGGTCTGGAAAAAAACTTTATTTCTCCTTTATTTATGAAACTTAGTTTTACAGAATACAAAATTCTTGGCAAGAAGCTTAAGAGACCCACATCCCTTCCTGCTGGAGAGTTCTCTGCTGAGAGGTTTGCTGTTAGTCTGATGGGTTTTCCTTTCTAAAGTATTCTTTCACCTCACAGCTTGTAGTACTTTCTCTTTCTTCTTTTGACTAAAGTCAAAGCACCTGATGAGTATATGCATTGGTGATGTGTCCCATTTACTATAAATCTTCTAAGTCTTCCATGACTATTATGCATCTGGATATCTAAACTTCTGGCAATAGTTTCCTTCTATTATTTCCTTAAATAGGTGTTCCATGCTACTGTATTTCTTCTTCTCCTTAAAGGATATCTATCATTCTTATATTCGTTTGCTTTCTATAATCCACATTTCTTACAATGAAGGTTCATTTTCATTGTTTATTTTTTCTGCACTTTTTTCTTGGTGGGTTATATTGAAATCCTCCTCTTCAAAGTTTGAAATTATTTTTTCTCCTTGGTCCAATCTATCGTTAAAGTGTTCTGATATATTTTAAATTCCCTAAGTGACTCATTTCTTTAAGTTCTGTTATTTTCATTCATGTCCTGAATGATTTTTTTCCTCTTTTGTCTGGGATGGTTTTCTACTGTCTTCTGAATTTCATCCATTTTACTTGCTATTCACAACTCCAATGCCATATCTTTCAGTTCAACAGTTTCTTTATGGTTGGAGTTCATTACTGAAGAGCTATTTTAATCCCTTGGGCATGTCAAGATACCCTTTATTTTCGTGTTGCTGGAGTTTTAGTGCTGGTATCTTCTCATCTGAAACAGATAGCAGATATGGTACACTTCTTCTCCCCTGCTGGGACTTCTGCTGCTCATAGAAGATAAGGATGTGTCCTTGGATAAAGTACTAAGATCCTGCTCTGGAAGTCTGACCAGGCAGGAGAGAGGTAGATACATTGTGATTCTTTAATAGTGTTACTCTTCCGCATCTGCCCTGTTCCCCTGTGGCTGTCACCAGGCTGCTGTGGTACTAGCAAGAGGTGGAGCTGACCAGCAAGATGCGCACATGTGTAAGACATGAAGGAGGTCCATTAGACACAGCTCATATGCATGCAGGCCTGGACAGATGAGGTGCTAGACATGTGGACGGGGCAAGGTACAAGCTTAGTGCAGAGTAAGACATAGCAAGTGCACAGGGTATAAGTGGCTCCAAAATCCCATGGGGCACAAGAGACAGTGGCCCTTGGTGCAGAGCTAACCAGCAGGTCACAGTTCATCAACAGAATGGAGTAAAACCCCTGTGCAGAGCCAGTCTCTGGGACAAGGCACTTATATAGGATGGAGCAGGTTCACAGGGTGCAACACTCATCCATGTGAGCCTGGGCAGCCACTGGGTAGGGTGTGCAGCAGGGAAGGACATATGTAGGGCACCTGTGCAGGATGGTGTGGGCCTATGGCATGAAGACCAGCCAGATCTGAAGGTCATAGTTGCACCGGCTTTTGTCCTCATGTAGGGATTTTCAGGTAGTGGCAGTGTCAGCAGCAATTGCCGCAATGATAGGGCCATGTGTTCTACCAGGGTTCCACTGGAAATGTGATTTAGCAAGATTACCCAGGCCACAGAAACCTATGGACCCCTGCTTGACTAGGGGTTCTGGCAGTGGCTAATCGCCTGCCCAGAGGGCATGTGTTAGCAATAGGATTCCTACTGTTTACCCTCCTGTGGGTCACAGATATGACCCCTGGGAAAAAGTAGCATTCCAGGTTTGGGATATTTCAACAGAAGCAGCCATAGTGTCAGGGCCCACAGACATCCATCACTTCTCTCCAGAGCAGCATAGCTGCACAGCCTCCAGTCAGACCTGCTGCCATGGAGGGGTCCTCCCACTGCCTGGCCGCCATGTCCTGAGGGGAAGATGGAGCCTGGGATTTTTCTCCTCTCTCTCTTTCCGACTTGTGGCCTTGCTGGGCAGCTAATCCACATCTATTTTCTTCACTTCACTCCTGCCTCTTCTCTGGGGGTTCCTACTGCTCTTGCTCAGGCTATCAATCCAATCCAAAGATAGGTAGGTATCTATTCACCACTTCTGATTCTCCCGGTGTTGTACAGGCTGCTTCTGGTCCACCATCTTGGCTTCTCTTGCTCTGTTGCATCATTTTCAAGGGCAGTTCTACCTAATGGTCAATTCTATATGCATACACATATTTAAAAGTCAAATAATACTAAAAAGTGTCCTCATCTCTAGCCCTTTGTATCACCCCTACTTCTGATTTCTAGAGAACTAAGAACACTTTTGTTTGTTTGTTTTTGTTTTTTTAGAACTAAGAACACTTTTAAGACTTTTAGCTATTTTTTAAATATTTCCACATGTCTAGATAATCTGTGTGCCACTTACTGATTCACCAATATGTGTACTACTTGTCAATTTCATTTCATTTTACACTAGAATTTAAATCTCTTACATTTATCACTGTTGTCCTTTCCTCCATAGATTGTTTTGGATTTCTATGGCTACTATATACAAATTTTCATAAACTTTAAGTACAAAACATAAATTATCATCTCTCATTTCTGGCAGGGCAACCAGTTTCTGCTCTGAGTCCCACAAGTCCAAAATAAAGATGTTGTCTAGCCTGAGCTTTTATTTGGAAGTCCTGGGGAAGAGTCCAAAATAAAGATATTGTCCAGCCTGAGCTTTTATTTAGAGGGCCTGGGGAAGAATATGTTTCTGGCCTTTCTTAGGTACTTTATAAAATTCAGTTACATGTGACTATAATCTGAGATTCTCGTTTTTTATTGGATATTGCCTAGTGACTATTTCATGTTCCTTATACGTGGAACCCTATATATCAGAGCCAGAATCATAAAGGTATGAACACCCAGAGAGAGATAGGAGCCATTGTGGTTTAATCCAGAGGCTGTCTGCCATGTTCTGCCATCTAGCCTCCAGAGAGACACAGTTCTCTCACATGCAAAATGTATTCATCACCTCCCAAGGTTCCTATCAGTCTCATCCCCTTACTGCAAATGCTGATTTAATCAAAGTCCATGATCTTACCATCTAGGTCAACACGTGAGACTCCTGGGTATATATACAATGAAGTACATATTTTTGACTATAATTTTTTACCATCCTTGGGCCTGTGAAACTAAAGAGCAATATCTTTCCCAAACACAGCCACCCACTAGTGGGACATGTATATGATAATTTCTATAGCTATTCTGGTTCAAACAAAGATAGAAAGGAAGGTAAAAAGAAATCATTAATCCATAGCAGTTCTGATGTACAGCTGATCATATTTCAGCGGTATCTCCTTATCTGACTTTGAAGACCAGAAATAATGCTGTCTGCCTCTCATTTCTACTTTCTGGGACCTCAGTTCTGCCTTTTGAGTAAAAGTTTATTTTTCCATGAAAGAGAGCACATATTTACAAAGAAATTGTATTAGCAGATGTAGGAGATTCAGAAGTCCCTTTTTATTTTGTACCTTTTCTGTTTCTTTGAGTCCAAGCTGGTGGTTTTTGCTGAAATAATTTTCTCAAAAATTTTGTAGGTTTCTCATGAATTTCACTGGACTTCACTCTATTAGATAAAAGTTACACCTACATATATTTTGAGATATCATCTTCTATATTTTTGTGTCCTACTGAAATGGCTGAGGGACAATGCCCTATAAGCTTCCTATAGTACCTATAGTTTTATTGAGAGAATCTGTAAGACATACCCGTAATCTAATAAAAAGAATCCTTTGTGTGACTGAATACTCTGACCTTGATATTTTTCTAAGATTTAGATGAAATGTATAGATGACATGTTGGCCCTTATTCTAGAGCAAAGGCACACAACTTTTTTTTTTCTTGGCTGCAAATTGGAAGAATAGGAATTTCCTTGAGCCGCACATTAAATACACAAACACTTATGAAAGTTGATTAGCAAAACAAAAATTTGATGTATAATTTTGGTGATATCCAACACCACAAATAAGCAAAACAGACTTCAAAAATAAGCATGTGGCTTTCAGGCCACAGGTTGGACTTCTGTCTCTCTGCCCCCTTTCTAGAGCATGCTTTCCTGACGGTGAATATCTTCATTTTAATATCTTTTTCCATGATGAGAGATCAAGAATTTTCAAAAATTGAGTCTTGGTTCCTTTTTATTTAATAGTCTTCCTTTAAATTATCTCTCTCCTTTTCCTCTGGACTATAAGCTTCAAGGAGAAACCAGATATCACCTTCAACTATATCCTTGGAAATCTTCTTAGTGATATAACTAAAATCATCATGTAAAACATCTGCTTCATATCTAGAGGAGAAAAGTTCTGCTCTTCTTTCTTACTACTCCAGGAGGTGATTTTTCTTAGCTTTTTGCTACTATATACTATGAAGTACCCATTCCTCTTTCTAGTAACCTGTTTCTTGCTTCTTTCTGAACCTTCAGCAGCTGCCTCCAAGCCAGATTTCTACTAATAATCTGTATAAAGAACTTTGGACTTTCTATAAGCCTCTCAAAATTCTTCTGGCATCACTACATTGGCCAATTTTAAAATTACTCACATTTTTAGGCAATTGTCATTACAGCACCCCATTTCTGGTACCAAAATCTGTGTTATTTTTCTATTGCATCAAAAATTACCACAAAATGTGTAACTTAACATATATTTATTGTGTCATAATTTTCATGGATAAGGGTTTTGGGTATGTCTTAGCAGGATCCCTTGAGATAAATAGTATTCAAAGGTGTCTTTGGATTTTGAAAACTGGTCAGAATTTGTAAGCCACACACATTTCTGAAGCACTAGTAGTCTCTATTTGAAATACACGAATCCATGTGGCATCTGTATTGTTATGATGTTGAGTTGTTGCTATGATATTTCTCAATCTGAATGACTTGGTGTCAAGAAATTGTTTTTAAAAATTGAATTAGATAGATTTTACTTCACATTATTGTATAATACAGTTCATCTCTCTAGGAGTCATATTTCATTTTGAAAATTGTAGTTTCTGTCTCATTTCTTAAATGGATCATCATGATATTTTCTAAGATAACAAGGCAGGATGGAACAGGATAGAAACCAGAATAACAGACCTGATTTAAGAGACTAAAGCTATATTTTTGGCTTTTCTATGTAACTGTAACTTATTTGTAATTTCTCCTCGAAATGAGAATTAAAAAATTAAAGTATATTCTAAGTCAGTATCTGTGTATATTGATTTTGTCTAGTAGAATTACCACATCCAGAACCAAAATAATTATTGATATTAGCACCTGAAAAGCTATTTTTTGTTCTTTTTCTATGTTTATTAGGTTTTATAGTGGCCAAATAAACAAGTTAAATGCATATAGTAGGAAATCACTGTATTTCTCAATTTAGTGGCTATAGTCTTAGCAATTTTTCCAAGTATGTGGTATTAATTTTAGTTTGTCCTCCTAGTAGGACATATAGATAGAATACTTTCATACCTTTCTCACAATAATAATAAGTTTATACATGTTCCACGTTCATTGTGAGTGTTTGTGAGAAGTGCAGAGATTCTGTCCACAACTAAGCATTTATTCCCAATATACTCTCTAGGACTGAGTCAATAATCCCAGGACGTTTTTTATGGTTTCATTGAACCCTCATTAGACTTACATCACCAAAATCTTTGTCAGTTGACTACATTAATTCATGGCTTGTTACATTTGCAGTTTTTAAAGATAAGCATAAACTCAGAGTCTGTAAATTAACTTCAGGAATATCTGGGGGATTTCTCTTCCAAGCATACAATCAACTAGGAAATTCTTCATGTCCCTGTGGAAAAGTCTGTGTCAACATTAATGGCCTAAACAGGTGGCTTTATTGTGGAACCTCTCTCCAAAGGACCTCAGACTCTCTATGTGGCACTTGGTATGTGAACTGGTTTAAGCACTTACACGAGATTAGACTACATGAATCTTCACTATATTAGCTAGATTCAGATTTCTGACCAAAATGTCTGGAATTTCCATCTCTATGAATCAAACAGAATCATATCCAGCTGCCCATTTCTTTTAAGGATCTTGTGATTCA
>CAUYON010129985.1:0-22740 GCA_963573935.1 Arctocebus calabarensis | reverse complement strand
AAGGGTACAGGTGAAACTTACTAAATGCAGAATACAAATGTCTGAACACAATAACTAAGAAAATGCCGTGAAGGCTATGTTAACCAGTTTGATGAAAATATTTCAAATTGTATATAAAACCAGTACATTGTACCCCATGATTGCATTAATGTACACAGCTATAATTTAATAATAAAAAAAAGAAGAGCCCACTGAGAAATGGGAACTGCTATGGGAATGTCATGGCAGTGCTTCAAACCGAAAGCTGTGAAAATATTGGCCAGGACAAGCACGGGGTGTGGGCATCACTGCTCTCACAGTGGGTGTAGATGTCACTGTGGACCTTCCCTCCGGACTGTGCTGCCTCCACTGACCCGCTGGCCTTTCAGGAAGATTCATTGGATCTGTGCTGGGGAAGGGGAGGCGCCTGCTAAATTCTTAACTCCAAACTCAAGGTGCTGGGGTGGATCAGAGGCCAGAGCAAGCTCTGCAGGTTCATGAAACATCAATTTGTGAACTCTCACTGGTGGTGCCAGAAGCAGTGGAGGCCCATCAGGATGATGTGTAACACGGTTGTGCACACCCAGTCTTGCCCTGCCTGAGACCCTCTGTCCTCTGTGATGGGCTGTGGCCTCTGCTGTGGGCTGCCCTTGCCACTCCCAGACACCTCACTGGGTTATTCCCCTTCTGATCTGACGGTGCAGTAGGAATAGGACAGATATGTGGACTGTTACAAGGGCCACCCAGTGTTTTGTTCCTGGGAAGGGAAAGTGGGAGCTCTCTGTGCTGAAGGCCAGCAGTCACAAATCCTGTTTTATGTGAGAGAGGAGAAAGAAAGGCGGGAGAGGGCTCTAGCATATTCTTCCCTTTCTATGAGAACTCAGTGTAGGTTCTGCTATAGTGTCACTATTGCTCCAGACAGTCCCAGGGAAGCTGCCTCCACTTTCCCTACTGTCACTCTAGGGCAGTGGTTCTAAACCTGTGGGTCGTGACCCCTTTGTAATAATGAAAATACATCCTGCATATCAGATATTTACATTACGATTCATAACCATAGTAAAATTACAGTTATGAAGTAGCAATGGAAAATAATTTTATGGTTGGGGGTCACCACAACATGAGGATCTGTATTAAAGGGTCGCTGTATTAGGAGGCATTAGGAAGGTTGAGAACCACAGCTCTAGGGGGATCTGAACATCTGGACCTTGGGTCCATGGGCACTGTCAGTGCTGGTAAGCCATTTTCTGGGGAGAGTAGGAAACTGCTTTGCATGCATCTACTTGTGTCTGTGCAAAGGGCACTTCACATGAGTCCCTGTGTACTTGGAGTCTGTGAGCCAATGGGATTCACAAAGATGCTCAAACATTTCATTCTTGGTTTCTCTGTTCATACCCAATCCTGGTGCTTAGGGACAGGGACCCAGGTTGATGCCCAGGGCTTTCTTCCTTTAGGAAGGTAACAGCCCTGACCCTGATGTCCAGGAAGGGGCAAACCTAGGCTTTTTATTTTTGTTGCTTTTATTCCCCATTTTTTGGTTGGCCTTGAATTGCGTTTGTTTACAAAAAATATATTTTGTTTAACCAAATATTAAAAATGAAAAACCCTGTAAAAAGAAAAAGAAATTAAGACATCTCAACTCAAAATAAATTCTTGACCAGGTTCAGCGCCTGTGGCTCAAGCGGCTAAGGTGCCAGCCACATACACCTGAGCTGGCGGGTTCATATCCAGCCCAGGCCTGACAAATAGCAATAACAACTAAACCAAAAAATAGCTGGGCGTTGTGGCAGGCCCCTGTCATCCCAGCTACTTGGGAGGCAGAGGCATGAGAATCGCTGGAGCCCAGGAGTTGGAGGTTGCTGTGAGCTGTGATGCCACAGCACTCTACCCAGGGCAACAGCTTGAGGCTGTGTCTCAAAAAAAAAAGACAAGGTTAGGTCACTCATTTTGTTCAGGGGCCCAGAGGCAGAAAATAGGATGGCTGGGCCTGATCCCAGTGCCCAGGGGCACCCAGAATTAATGTGTTAATTCTTATCCAGAGTTGAAGGATATCGCTAATTTAAGGGATAGCCAGGTCCACCTACCATCCTTTCTGCTTTCGGGGTTCACCTTTCTGGCTCATTTTATTATAATTAAAAATGATATCAGAAGTCCAGCTGACCAATCCGTTCCCCTCCTTGTTAGCAATCATGAAAATTTTGAGTGTTTTGTAAGACATCCACGTGAGTTCTGAATATGACAACTTTGGGGACACATAGTGTTCAGCTGAAAGTGGAAACAGGTCATGGTGTGTGTTTGTGTTTTCCATGTAAATCTAGAACTACTGAAAAATAAACTCTATATTAAAAAATGAGATGACTGGCTCGTGCACAAAACGACAGGGGTGTCATTGAGACTCCGCTCTGGAAATTTAAGGACTGACCTCATCTAACACTTTCAAGACGTGTTTGTGAAAATGACAAAGGGATTAATTCTCAAAGAGATTGATGTTTAGTACATGTTTTTGAAGTTTTCCTTTAAAATAGCTCATCTGAGCTGGGCATAGTAACTCAAGCCTATAATGCCAGCACTTTGGGAGGCTGAGGAGGGAAGATTGACAGGGGCCAGAAGCTCCAGACCAGCCTGGTCAACATAGTGAGACCACATCTCCATAAGAAATTTAAGAATTTATCAGGACATGGTGGCATTTACCTACCTATGGTCACAGCTGCTTAGGAGGCTAAGGCAGGAGGATTGCTGGAGCCCAGGAATTCGAGGCTGCAGTGAGCTATGATGAGACCACTGCACTCCAGCCTGGGCAACAGAGCAAGATTCTGTCTCTAAAATAAACGAATAACACAGCTTCTCTGTTTTCCCCATCCCAGTGAAAATTCAGTGCCACCACGTAGACCGAGGGCACTTATGACCACATTCCTGGCATGCAAAGGAAAATATTCCTCGGCCTTACCTGGAGGAAATAACTCCTTTGTGAATGCAGAGATGTTTGTTTCAGCTTTATTTCTGACTACAGGGGATTTAAAAACTCAACCAGAGGCTCAGCGCCTGTAGCACAGTGGTTGTGGCATGGGCCACATACACCCAGGCTGTCAGTTCAAACCTTGCCCCAGCCAGCTAAATGACAGTGGCAACAACAACAAAATAACCGAGTATTGTGGGGGCATCTATAGTCCCAGCTACGTGGGAGGCTGAACCAAGAGAATTGCTTAAGCCCAAGAGGTTGAGGTTGCTGTGAGCTGTGATGCCATAACACTCTACCAAGGGTGACATACTGAGACTCAGTCTCAAAAAACAAACAAAAAAACCCTCAACCATAAATATGTGAATGTTTTCTAGGAGAGGTGAGACAGCAGGTCAGGGTCGGATGCTAGGGAGATGTGTCTTCAGGGATCGGGGCGTTGGTCCCACAGTAGGTGCAGAGAACAGATTTGGGATTCAGCCTCGTGACGTGGCCGACGGTCAACCGTGATCACTCATAAAGGAGTCGGGCTGCAGAAGACAAGATCATGTGTTCCTGTTCACAAAGCACCTCACAAAAAAAAAAAAAAATGTCTACACCTAAAAAATGTCAGGTGTAGAACAAAGTAAAAGCTGGCCTTGGTGTTCCTGCTGCAGCCACGGCCCAGGCACTGGGTCAGAGTGTGTTTGAGGGGGAGAGATGCTGTAATTCATATCAGGTTCCTAAAGGGATTAAGACCTAGGTGCCCTAACTAACCCTACACCTACACCAAACCTAACCATAACCCACACCTACCTCAACCCTAACCCCTAACCCTAACCACTATCCCTACCCCTAACCCCAATCCCAACTAACACTAACTACTTTAATGTCAACCCCAGCCCTAACCATAACCGTTAATCCTAACCCTAACCACTATCCCTACCCCAACACCAATGCTAACCCCAGCCCTACTTTAACATCAGCACTAACCCCAAACCCTAACCTCTAACACTAACCCCAGCCCTACTTTAACATCAACCCTAACCCTAATCACTATCCCCACCCCAACCCCAATCCCATTGTCTAATACTAACTCCAGCCCTACTTTAACGTCAACTCTAACCCCTAACCATAACCCTAACCCTACCCCAACCTCTAACACTAACCCCAGCCCTACTTTAACATCAACCCCAACCCCTTACCCTAACCACTATCCCTACCCCTAACTCCAATTCCAACCTCTAACACAAACCTCAGCCCTAATTTAATGTCAATCCTAACCCCAACCCCTAGCTCCAATCCCTACTCAACCCCTAAACCTAAGCCTAACCCCAGCCCTACCCTACTCCTAACATCTACCCCTGGCCCCAACCCCTAACCCTAACCCCTACACCTAATCCTAACCCCTACCCCATTCCTTTACCCTACTTCAACCTTTACCCCTACCTCTACCCCAACCCTAAACTCAACCCCTAACCCTACTCCTAACCCTTACCCCTCACCCTAACCCTACTTCTAGCCCTAATGCCTACCCCACCCTAACCCCACCACTTAACCCTCACTCTAACCCCAGCCCCTAACCCTACTCCTAACTCCAACCCTGTCTCTAGTTCCAGAATGTTCTCAGCATCCCAAAAGGAGACCTCCTTCTCCATTAGCTGTCATTCCCCACTCCCATCCCTCTTCCCAGCCCCTAACAACTAACCCACGTCCTGTCTCCACATATCTGCCCATTCTGGACATTTCCTATAAATGGAGTTATACAGTATCTGGTCTTTGGTGTCTGGCTTGTCACTGACCATCACCTCTTCACGATTCACCCACGTACTGGCAAGTGTCAGAGCCTCACTCCTTCCTGTGTGGGTGGACCACGTTGTTCATCCACTCATCCCATGATGGCCATGTGGGTTCCTTCCACCTTTCAGCCCTTGTGAATAGGGCCGCTGTGTATACACATGTGCACATTTTTCTTTGAGTCCCTGTTACCTGTTTTTCTGGGTATCTGGAAGCAGTGGGACCACAGACATCAGCTTGTAGCCAGTCTCCTGTGTCCACAGATAGAAAATGATGGTGACACTCTACTCCAAGGGGCCAAAGTCCAGCTCCTAAAACTCCCAACTTTTCATATGGTCTAGTGACAAATTCCAATTGGAAATGAGGGATGGCCAAATGCAGATGGAAGGCAGCTGAATCCCCTTTAGGAAGTGTGATTTGTTTGCAAAATGCTTTGGGCAGGTCCGTTCCGGAGGCAAACTCCATCCTGAAAATGCGACTCAGCCTTCCTCTGTCCCTCACGTGGCCCCCAAAATTGATGACTTGCAGTGCTGATCCCTGGGAACTCAGAATGTGGCTGCGTTTGGAGAGGGGTCTTTAAAGATGCGATTAAGGTAAAATGTTGTCACCAGGGTGGGCCCTGGTCCAGCAGGACTGGTGTCCTGATAGGAAGGGGGATGAGGACACGGACACACACAGAGGGACGGCCATGTGAGGACACCGGGAGAAGACGGCGTCCACACACCAAGGACAGAGGCCTCAGGAGGGACCAGCTTGAGACTCCTTGACCTCGTACTTCCAGGCTCCAGGACCTGAGAGAAGAAATGTCTGTGGTTTAAGCCACCTGGTCTGTGGGACTCTGTCAGGGCAGCCCTGTGCCACCACCTCAGCCTCTGTCCTTAGCTCACTGAAGCAGAATCATATGCTTTAACATTCCAGGGTTCTCACGTGCACACGTGTGTGTAGGTTTTGTGTCATGCACTTGCCAAATACTAGGGAGATTCTGCCCCCAGGGGACACTGGGTGAGGGCTGCAGACACTTCTGGTCATTGTCACTTGGTGGTGAGTGCTGCTGGCATCTGGAGGGTGGGGCCCAGAAACACTGCTCAACACCCTCAGTGCACAGGACGCCCCAACACCGACCTCCAGCCCCAGACGTCAGCAGTGCTGAGGCTGAATTATCCTGTGTTAGCGTGAGAGTCTCTATCCTTCATCTGTATCTGTGGATCACCCGTCTTGTCCATCTACGACTTGCGTATAGATCGGTCGTCTATGCTCCTATTATCTACCTCTATCCATTTATTATGCATCTATTTCATCTACTTATTATCTATTAATCATCTGTCTGCGCATTATGTGCCTATCATTCATCTATATGTCTATCTTATCTGTCAGCTTAGGTGTGTATCATCTATTATTTCATTATCTATCATTCATCCTGCAGCTAACTTATCTATGAGTTTATGTATCATTCGTCTCTCTATTAGTCCATTATCTATTTCTGTATTATTCACCTTGTCTATCTCATCAATTATCTATCTATTCAATCTATCTAATCTATCCATCCAGGTATCTATCTCTTCATTCTATCTATCCATCCATCCACCCACCTACTTATCCATCCATTTCTTCTGTCTCTTTTTCTATGTATCCATCTATCCATCCACCCACCCACCCATCTGTCCATCCATCTCATCTATCTATCCATCCATCCATTCATCCACCCACCCACCCACCCATCTATCCATCCCTCTCATCTATCTATCTATCCATTTATCCATCCACCCACCCACCCATCTATCTCATCTATCTATCCATCTATCCATCCATCCACCCACCCATCTATCCATCCATCTCATCTATCCATCCATCCATCCATCCATCCATCCATCCATCCATCCATCCACCCACCCACCCACTCACCCAGCCATCTATCCATCCATCTCATCTATCTATCCATCCATCCACCCACCCATCTATCCATCCATCTCATCTATCTATCCATCCATCCATCCACCCACTCACCCACCCACCTATCCATCCATCTCATCTATCTATCTATCTATCTATCTATCTATATCCATCCATCCATCCATCCATCCCTATCACTCTACAGCTGTCTTCTCAATCAAGGAACATTTACTACTCCCTCAGGGGACACTTGGTGATGTCTGTAGAAACCTCTGGCTGTCACAACTGCACTGGGTGCTACTGGCATCTGGTGGGTGGGGCCCAGGGATGCTGTCCCCACCCCACAGTACACTAGATGACCCTCCTTGGGGAGACCTCCAGCCCCAAATGTCCTCAGTCAGGACTCCTGGGCAAAGGGAGAACAGGCTCATGTGGGCAAGGACCATGCCCAGTACATCATGGTAGAGGCATTAGGAACAGAGCTCAGACCTTGAAACTGCTACTCAAGCACCGGGGAACGCGAAAGAATCTCCCAAGGTGGCCTCTTGTCTGAACAGAACCCCTAACCCCAGTGCCCTCCTGCTCAACACGTCTAAGGAAACCATTGAGAACACACCCGAGGGGCGCCATCCTGTCGAGATAATAGTCCAGACACATCAGGTCCTGTCTCCTTTATCGTATAGACAAGAGCACAAAGGGGCATATGATTTCAACACCAAGAACAAGTGCACAAAACTCAAGTCTTACGACCCGCCTTCATTGATCAAACTTCCTTGTTCTTTCCCGCAGTGTACGAATGTGAGAAATCGTTTCTTTCCCTGGAATAACATATCTGAACTCAATTCCCAGGATGGTTGGAAAGCCCAAAACCGCTTGAGCAATTGTAACCCACCAAAGCACTCAACTCTTCCCGCCTCAAATCTATTTTCTCTTAAACATGCCTTTCACCCAGAAAAACACAGACTATTAAAAGAAAATCTAGTGTCACTGACCCTTAGCAAACAAGTCTATTTTTGTGATATTTCTGGGGTAAGAGTCACCGTTGCTGACAGCATCTGGGAAAACAGCATTTTCAGTCTGGCCCCCTGGACTTTGTAGCTGCAAGTGGTCAGCTGGCCCAGGGGGACTTCCTGAGGCTACAACTCTGGCCAGGAGGAAGGCACTGACTGTGATACATTTGTTTGTCTCCATCATTCCTTATTAGCTGGTCCCACTTAGACACTCTGCCAGCAACAGGGAATAAAATAAATAAGGCTCAGTGCCCATAGCACAGTGGTTACAGCCCTGGCCACATGCACTGACACTGGTGGGTTCGAACCCAGCCCGGGCCAACTAAACAACAAGAACTGCAACAAAATAGCCTGGCATTGTGGTAGGCGCATGTTGGACCAGCTACTCAGGAGGCTGAGGCAAGAGAATTGCTAAGCCCAAGACTTTGAGGTTGCTGTGAGCTGTGACAGCACAGCACTCTACTGAGGGTGACAGAGAGACTCTGTCTCAAAAAAATAAAAATTAAGAAATAAGAAACACAGATTTCCATCTTCCGGGAACTCACAGGGCATCAAGAAAAACTGCTCTATAAATGTTCACCTGGAAGAGAGAAAAGACATCTGAAAGAATATTTTCATAAACCGCCTTTGGGAAAACTTGCCAGGTACACAAGTCACCTCACAGCTTCAGAAGAAAACCAGATAGGTGCTGTGGACCATGAGAACGGCTTTTCATTGTATGGTGGAAGGTTTCAGTGGGGAATTTTATCCATCAACGTGATGGAGCCATGGGGCATTTCTAGAAAAGATTAGCTATTGGTAGACTGAATTGCTAGTATATATGACATAATAACTATTTATTCGATGTATAGTTTATATGTTTACATTGCATCTTAATCTTTTATATATATATGTCATTATGTGATACACAAATTATATAATATATATTGCATATAACGTATAATTTTATATTATGTAGCATAACCCAAAAGTCATCCCTGAAGTCACCATACATAGAGAAAATGGAAAAGTGTGGCTAAGTGAACCTTGATTTACCAAATAGTCACCACAAAATATTTCGAAAATAGTCATTACAAAATTTTACAAAATATTTACAAAACATTCTCTACCTGCTGGCCGCCTGTTTGTACAATTCTGTAATGACTATTTTTATAAATAAAGGTATGTTGAGCTACCATTTTCCATTCTCCTTGTGTATGGCGACTTTTAGGGGTGATTTTTGGGGCACTCTGCATATAATTTTTTTTTTTTTTGAAACAGAAACTCATCATGTTACCCTGGGTAGAGTCCCATGGCATCACAGCTCACAGCAACCTCAAGCGATTCTCTTGCCTCAGCCTCCCAAGTAGCTGTGACGACAGACACCCACCACAGCACTCAGCTATTTTTTTTTTTTTTTTGGTTTTAGTTGTCATTGTTGTTTAGCTGGCCTGGGCTGGGTTCCAACTCGCCAGCCTCGGTGTATGTGGCTAACGCCGTAATCACTGTGCTATCGGCGCCAAGCCAAATGTTTTTTAAATTATGTGTGTGCATACCTTCTTGGCTCTGTTTCTCTGGAGAACCCTGAGTAATATAAAGACACTTACAAAGTCACAAGACAAATGACAGAGAAATATAGAGAGTAACTTACACGGTATAGAAAAGCTCCCCTTAAGGAAAGGATAAGAAAACAGACCCTGAGCTCTGTACAGAGTAAGTAAGGGGAAGACCCATGGGGTCAGGACATTTATAGAAACACGGCCAGTGTCCTTCCTGGGGGCGAAAGTCCTCCTGGAAACCACCTGTGAGCCTAATTGTCCCTCTACAGAGAAGGAAATGTCACTTTCCAAAGCCTTTGGGAGCCAATCTGGCAAATCCTCTGAAAAGCAAAGCCCGGAGACACCCTGCCTTCCCCATCCCTCCCCTCCTTCTGAGAATCCACCCCAAGGAGATCAAACAGGGTCAGGATGTTTATTACCACAAGGTTGGTAATAAAAAAAAAAAATCAGAAAACTGCCTGCAGGTGCACTGAGGCCAGGAGGCCGCAGTGGTCACCTCAGTATGAGTGTCCTGGAGGCCACAGCAAGGATGAGTTAGAGCCGTGCCCACTGGATTTGCAAAAACATGGACTTAACAAAAGGAGCAACTTGCAGAGAAAAATAGAAACGTGTTCAAGGTGACTGCGCCATGCCTCAGGCATAGCTCATTCTGGAATGCTTGGATGGGGCAGAGGGCAGCTCCTCAGTATACCCCTGGAACCTGGGAATGAGATCTTATTTGGAAATAGGGTATTTGCAGATGTTAATTAAGTGAAGAATCCCAAGGTGAGATTTAGGGAGGGCCCTAAATCCAGTGACAGGTGTCCTCCAGACAGACAGCAGAGGAGAAGCCACGTGGAGACGGAGGCAGAGACTGGAGTGATGTGGTCACAAGCCCAGGGATGCCTGGAGCCCCCAGGAGCTGGGAGAGGCGGGAAGGAGCCTCCCTGGGGCCTGTGGAGGGAGCAGCCCTGAGACACCTGCACCTCAGACCCCTGGGCTCCAGGCCTGGGGGAGGGTGAATTCTTGTTTTTTCAAACTACCGCCATGCTGGGGAATGAAACACCTTACTTTGCTTGTGCCTATCTTGGAATTAGGGGTGTTCACAATCCTACTTTTATGAAAAATCATTAAGAATGACAATTTCCTTTGCTGTCATTCCTCATGGTTTAATAATTCATCTAAATCATGTGCTGATGATATGTGATCTAGTCTATAAAATTTTAGTCACGCTGTATGACTTCAGGACTAACGAAGTTAGTCTTCCAAATATCTGAAATCTAATCTATGGGCTGTCAGAGGATTTCTTTCGATTTATTTTTATTTTTCATTTATTTATTTATTTTTTGCAGTTTTTGGCCAGGGCTGGGTTTGAACTCACCACCTCCAATGTATGGGGCCAGCGCCCTACTCCTTTGAGCCCCAGGTGCTGCCCTTTATTTTTCATTTTTATTATTTACTTACCCCACGGAGCATTGAAATATAGGTTTCTAAGGCTTAGGTCGTTGGCCACAGCCTGTGGCTCAAAGGAATAGGTTGCTGGCTCCATATACCCAAGGTGGTGGGTTCAAATCCAACCCCAGCCAAAAACTGCTTAAAAAAATAAATACATAAATAAAAGACTTGGGTTGCTTTTTTAATTCCTCCATCCCCCATTTATTTGACTTTTTTGTTCAGTAGAGTTTTGCATTTTCCACCATTAAGTGTCACCCACAGTTCATTAGATTTCCTTCTGGGTACATTTTTGTTTGTCTTTTTAAAGTTTTACATTTAATTGGAGGAAGCATCTTATTTGCGGAATATTGAACATTTGCAGAAAAAATTGCAAAAAAGAAAAAATACTCAGCATTCCCTTTCAGGTTTTCCTCTTTTTTTTTATTTTCGGTTTTGGCCAGGTCTGGGTTTGAACCCGCTACCTCCGGCATATCCGGCGCCCCACTCCTTTGAGCCACAGGCGCCGCCCTCTTTTTTTTTAACATTTAATTTGAAGTCGTTTAGACTTGCAGAAGCTTACACGGGGCATGTGGAGTTTAATCACAGTTGCCACCGTGGACCGGCCTCCCCCACATCCCGCAGGTCGCAGGCGCCCACTGTCCCCGGAGATGGGGGTTCTGGGGGGCTCAGGCGTAGTCAAGACCATCGCATGCCCAGGCCTCTGCTCCCGGCTGGGACCTCCCTGGCCTGTGACTCCCACCGCCCGCCAGGACCTCCATGTTTGAGCCCCCTGCTGCCCGAGGGGACCGGCCAGCGCAACGTGTGCGTCCCGTAAAGCTCGCGGGAACTACCCCCATCTACCGCCGCGCTAGGCTCGTGGGGAACCCCCAGTGTCTGCGCCCCTTACCGCGCGCAGGGACCCCCCCCAGGCCTGCGCCCGCTCAGTGCCCGCGGGGACCGGCGCACCTGCGCCCTCTACTGTCCGCAGGGACTCTCGCGACTCCACTGTCTGAGCTGCGTACTGCCCGCGGGGAACCCCACATCTGAGCCTGGATCCCCCCAAGTCTGAGCTCCTTACCTACCGTGGAACCCGCTAAGTCTCTGCTCCCTCCCGCCCGCCGAGCCTCCTCCAGGTCTGAGCCTCCGATCGCCCGCGGGAATCCCCGCTAGGCTGGGCCCCACCGCGGCCGCTGGTACTTCCCACGTCTGCGCTCCGCACCGCCCGCGGGGACCCCTAGTCGCTGTGTCTGCGGAGCTCGTACCTCCGGGGGCTCCCGAAACCTGCCCCGTCTCTTCCACAGTCCGGAAGGGCTCACAACCTCCCTCCGGGCGGGGCCTGAAGAACCGGGGCGTTCTCTGGGCGGGGCTCACATGGGGCGGGGCCAAGGCTTCCTTGCCCGGGAGAGACGGACGGCGGGAGGGGCGGGGCTTCCCAACGGGCAGCGGGAGGAGCTTCGCTCGGGAGGCGGGGCTTATATGAGGAGGGGAAGGGCTTCCTCGCAGAGGCTGGACGGGGCGGTGGGCGGGTCCTCAGGTGGGCGTGGCTCCGGCCTCCTTCCTCTGCGGCCACCGTGCGCCTGCGCCGGGCACGGGTCTTGGGGTCTGCGGGTCTCCGGGTTTCGGTCTTGGCCGCGGCGCCATGGTGCTGTGCCCGGTGCTCGGAAAGCTGCTGCACAAGCACGTGGTGCTGGCTAGCGCCTCTCCGCGCCGCCGGGAGATTCTCAGCAACGCGGTAGGTGGACTGGGACCAGGTGGGGATGAGGCCGGGGAGGCCGGGGATGGAGGCTGGGCCTGGTGAGCTGGGTGGGGTACTAGGGTCTGCTAGTGACCGACATGAGGACCTAGTGACCTCTAGTGACCAAGATGAGAACCAGGTGACCGTTAGTGACCAGGATGGGGACCTGGTAACCCCTAGTGACCAAGATGAGGGCCTCGTGACCAGAGTGGGGGGGACCTGTTCACTGCTAGTGACCAAGATGGGAGGACCTACCATGGGGGCCTAGTAACCAGAGTGGGTGGCCTTGTCATAGCTGGTGCCCAGGGTTGGAGGCCTATGAGGGGCCGGGGAGCTGCAGGGCTTGAGTGATGTGGGGGTTGTAGTGCAGGGGCATATGTGATTTGGAGACCAAGGTCCAGGGACTTAGTGACCTGCAGCTAGAGGCCCACATGCATGCTGTAGGGGGTGGGGGGTTCTTCACTGATGGCATTGCCCAACCCGAGGTTTAGATCCACATCCCTGCCCTGCAGAGTTTCAGGACTGGCCTCCCCAGGGGCTGTGGTCAGTCCCCGTATATCAGTGGAGCAGGCTAACACCATCATTTCTGGAATTCCATGTAGGCAGGACCTTTTCTGTAGGGTACCTTGACCCTCAGTGGCCCCTGGGAGCCCTCTGACCTCCCTGGTGCTGCACCCCACACCCCAATCAATACTCCCACGCCGGCCTCTCTGTTCTCCAGCCTCTGCCCATGTCCTTGGCTGGCTCCCTTAACCCCACGTGGGTACATGCTAAAAACCAAAGCTGGTGGCCTGGGTCACGGCCTTGCAGAGGCGTGAGTCTTGCACCTGCTGTTCTGGGGCTCTCCCACCACCCTCCTACATCCCTTTTCTTCTGGTGCAGGGTCTCAGGTTCGAGGTGGTTCCTTCCAAGTTTAAAGAGAAGCTAGATAAAGCCTCGTTCTCCACCCCGTATGCATACGCCGTGGAGACTGCCAAGCAGAAGGCCCTGGAAGTGGCCAACAGGTTGCACCAGGCAAGGGGCCCTCTTCTTGTAATGCTCTTTTACTCTGAGAGGATTTCCAGGTTTTTAACATAAATGTTACAAATAAATGCCATTTATATATATGATTAATGCTGCTTATCTATTACTATGTTATAATGTGCTATTGCAGTATCATAAGACAGCATTAATGTACCTTTTTTATTGTGTTTTATAATTGATATATAAGTAATATACAGTACCATTTATAATGTAGGATGAATGTAGCTTATTATCGTGTGTTATTGCAATTCATAGAATAGTATCATTTATGATGTAGAATTATGTAGCTTATCATTACTTTATGCTATCCTGTACTATCCAATTATGAATAATACAATACTATCATTTAGGATATAGAATTAATGCAGTTATCTGTTATTATTTAAATAACAAGTACTATACTATTGCAATTCATATAATGTCAGTTATTGTATACGAATACAATTAATGTACGTGTATTTTATACCTTATTTGTTATAATGTGATATACTGTTGATAGTATACTCTAAATATTATCATTTAGAGTATAGAAGTAATGTAGCTTGTCTATTCCTATGCATTTTATAATATACTATTGCAATTAATAAAATATCAGTTACAATATAGAATTAATATGTCTTATATGTTACTGTTTATTATAATGTGATATACCATTGATATAATCTTATCATTTAGAGTACAGAAATCATTTAGCTTATCTATTACTATGTGTTTTATAACACACTATTGCAATTAATATAATATCAGTTACAATATGGACTTAATATATCTTACAATGTTATAGTGTGATAATCATTGATATAACAATGTCTTGTAGCGTTAGAATTAGTTTATCTGTTTCTACTTGTGATAATGTAGCATACTATTGCAATTCACATAATAAATGCATAAAGTTAATGTTATAATTTACTGTTATAGGTAATGAGTAGTAATTGGTTGGTTTTGATAGGGGAACACTTAGACTAGTATTTAGGTGCAAACTAAGATCAAGGTTGTATACAGATTTCATATGAGCATATTCAGCCCCAAGATTGAATCTTCAGCTTAGATTTGTTTTATTGCCTTAAGTACTTTTTCCCCATACACTGAGTGTGTCAAAACCTTGTGGCCATAATACAGGACAGTTTAGGGAGCGTCTGGGGCCTGAAATCAGCCTTAGTAGCACTGGCCCAGTAGCTGCCCCATGAAGGAATGAAGAGCCCGCAGAGCCAGTGTGAACATTCGCAGTGGTGTCCACCGGCTGCTCTGCAGTGCCCAGTAGGTGCCATCCCCCAGAGCTGATCGCACAGTCCCAGCCTCTGGGCCCAGCAGGCTGGCAGCTGCCTTGCAGACACACCTGTGTCCTTGCCTGGGGTGTTGAGGGCTCCTGGAATTGCTTTCCAAACTCAGGCTGCTCTGAAGTCTCAGAGATTCTTTCCCCCGGTGCACCATGCCGTGAAGATGTTTGCGTGACACTCGCGGGAAGGAACGTCCCTTCTAAATCTGAGGTTGGCTTTCTTCCAGAAGGATCTGCGGACCCCGGACGTGGTCATCGGGGCCGACACCATCGTGGTGAGTCCTCCTTTGTGTAGCCTGTAGTCTGCTTTGCATGTTCTGCGAGATTCAGCTTGTGTGGGACCCTGACCCAGGGAGTGAAAGCCTCCTGGAGCTGGTGTCCCCCCGGGGGTCGTGATGCGCCGGCCTGTGTGGGTAGAGGGCGCACTGGTTCCTGGAGCCGATGCAACACCCACAAACCAAGTGGCTTAAGCAACAAGACTACCCTCTCCTAGGGTTCCAGGGACCACAAGTCTGAATTTAAGGCACCAGCAGGCTGCCTCTTTCTGGAGGCTCCGGGGGAGAGTCAAGTCTGTAAACCTGAAGAATTGAAAGCAGGTGCTTAAATAAAACCTAGAACAGAAATGTTGACAGCAGCCAAAAGCTGGAAACAACCCAAACGTGCATCCTGGCGAGTGGGTGACCAGGGTGTGTTCTGTGCTCACCATAGCGCTGTGTAGAAAGGGGACGAGGCTCCGACACCTGCTGAGTGGATGAGCTGTGATACGTGAGGCTCCGTGGGAGGAGTGGACAGGATGGGCACCTGTGATTCCATTTACATGCAGTGTGCAAAGGGGAGTGGACTCATGGTCTCCAGGGACTGGGCAGCAACTGTGCATGGGACGAGGCGTCCTTTGGGGGCGATGAGAATGTTCCTGAACTGGACACAGGTGGGGTTTGAGCAATGTGGTGAATGTACGAAATGCTCCTGAATTGTTTGCTTTTAAAATGGGGAAGTGAGGCAGGGCATGGCAGCTCACTCCTGTAATCCCAGCACTCTGGGAGGCCAAGGTGGCAGGGTCCCTTGAGCTGAGGCGTTTGAGACCAGCCTGAGCAAGAGCGAGACCCTGTCGCTACTGAAAATAGAAAAATTAGGCAGGCTGGGTGGTGTGCTCCTGTAGTCCCAGTTACTCAGGAGGCTGAGGCAGGAGGATCGAGTGAGCCCAGGACTTTGAGGTTGCTGTGAGCTAGGCTGAGGCCACAGCACTCTACCCAGGGTGACAGAGCAAAACTCTGTCTCAAAAAAAAAAAAAAAAATTAATACGGGGAAGTGTGTGTCATGTCCATTTCACTTCAACAAAAGCCCCCCACTTCTGAGAAGTGGACGGCGGGGCTTTTGCAGAAGGGAGGTGGGAACCGACACCCTCTGTGCTAATGTCTCTCAGGCAGTGTCCGGGCTGATTCTGGAGAAGCCGGTGGACAAGCAGGATGCCTATAAGATGCTATCCAGGTGGGCACGGAACTGGCGTTGGAGCCGCCCTGGATGCAGAAATAGCTTGGGGGCTAGTATGTGGCCTCAGTGGTCAGAGCCTCAGCTCCCTGACCCTGGGATATGAGGACGGAGCAGGCCCACTGTGAGCCTTGACTGCTGGCACGTTCTCAGCCTTGTGAGCTCTGTGTCCTGCCCACATACACTGAAACGGGTAGTTTCCCCAGCTCTGGCCTGCAGGGCAGCTGTCGCGTCCAGCTAGCTGCACAGGGCAGCCCCATGCATCTTACCCTGGGGGCGTTTGCTGGGGAGGTGGGAGCCCAGCCGGGATTCCACAGCAGCCACCCTGATGCTCCATGCCCAACTGCCAGTGAGGATGGACGTTGGCCATGCCCCATCCTCCCAGCTGGGCGTCCCAGACCTGCCTCAGCTCTTGTGCTATCTCTGTACACACAGAAGGCCCCTGGGAAGGTGAGCGCTCTCCTTACGGCTCCCGCCTACAACGGTGTGGTGGCCACTCTGTCTTGCAGACTGAACGGGAAGGAGCATGGTGTGTTCACTGGCGTCGCCATCGTCCACTGCTACAGCAGAGGTGACTGGGGCCCAGGGGGACGTGAACTTGGGGGAGACTTCACCCCAGGACAGACCCAGGCCTTCTGAATTGCTGTCAGTCCTGCTGTGCTTGGAGCTGCCCCCTCCCTGCTCTGGCCATGTGCTGACCCTGAAAAGGCCCCTGGAGGATTTCTGCACACAATGGGAGTTCCTGTCCACGGGCTAGCTCTGCCTGCTCCCTCCCAATTCCTCCTGCCACCTCTGTTGTCCTGTTTCTGCTTTGTGATTTTTCTCTCCTTTCCTGTCTAAGTGAACCTTCCCTCTTCACCGAGGGGAGGTGTGTGGCTGCAGGAGGAGCCTGGGGTCCACGCCCCCATGGGCAGTCGGGAAGCAGGGTCAGCCTGGCCGTGCACCCTCACGTCTACGTCTTTGTCCTTACAGAGGGTCAGCTGGACACTGAGGTGTCCGAATTCTACGAGGAAACAACTGTGAAGTTCTCGGAGCTGTCCGAGGAGCTGCTCTGGGAGTACATCCACAGCGGGGAGCCCATGTGAGTCTGGGGGCTGTGTGTGGGGCTGGGGACCACGATGGGACCCCAGCTATTTGCACTCATGGGATACTCTCAGCCTCCAAAAGAAAAAGGAAAGCCTGCCATCCGTAACAGCACAGATGGACCTGGCCGACGTGCTGTCCAGTGAAATAAGCCGGGCACAGAGAGACACCCCCCCATGCTGTCGCTCTTCTGTGAAATCTAAGAACGCTGATGTCTCAGAAACAGACTAAAAGGCTGAAGCTGAGGGCAGTGGGCTGAGGACGTGTCCTCAAAGACCGCAAAACTCCACTTAATTCATGAGACATATTCTAAAGCCAATGACTCTATTAAGAATGATGGATCATGTTCTTTCCGGGTTTTTTTGGAGACATGGTCTCACTCCATCTTCTGAATAGAGTCCTGCCTCAGCCTCCCAGCTAATTTGTCTATTATCACTAGAGATGGGGGTTTTGCTCTTGCTCATGCTGGTTTTGAACTCATGAGCTCAAGTGATCCACCTGCCTCAGCCCCCCAGAGTGCTAGGATTACAGGCATGAGCCACTGGGCTCAGCCTTGATCATTTTCTTGAAAAAGGCCTGGGGACTGTATCCCTTGTATGGCCACCATATAAAGAAACACATGTTTCCTAATGTCAGGAATAGCGTGATTCACTTGATTTAATCTTTTTTACAGTGTGACCGTCCACATCAAAACATCTTATTGTACATCTTAAGTACACAGAGAGCTGGGAAAAAAAATGTGTGTACATTTTAGAAATGAAAAGCTGTATTAAATTTGTAACACGCAGGTCATGTTTGACCTCTGCAATGCAGGAGGTGCCCAGCGTGACCTGTAATTCATCTGTTATCAGTGTATGTTGAGTATTACACTTTAGTAGATTTTTCTTCTCTTAAAATGTACATCCATGTTTTTGGTACCCTCTGTGTGTATATGTAATATGACCTGTGCAGTTGCTGACCACCTTAATGTGCAGCCACCAAGGAATGAGCTGGCTGGGTCTCCTGCAATCCCATGTCTGATAGGCCCGAGATGAGCTCCGTGACCGGGTCCCCTGTGATCCTGTGTCTCATAGGCCCGAGATGAGCTGTGTGGCTGGGTGGCTAGATCCCCTGTGGTCCCGTGTCTCATAGGCCCGAGATGAGCTGTGTGGCCGGGTGGCTGGATCCTCTGTGGTCCCCTGTCTGATACACCCGAGATGAGCTCCGTGGCCGGGTCCCCTGCGGTCCCATGTCTCATAGGCCCAAGATGAGCTGTGTGGCCGGGTGGCTGGATCCCCTGTGGTCCCGTGTCTCATAGGCCTGAGATGAGCTCCGTGGCGGGGTCCTCTGCGGTCCCGTGTCTCATAGGCCTGAGATGAGCTGTGTGGCCGGGTCCCCTGTGGTCCCATGTCTCATAGGCCTAAGATGATCTGTGTGGCCGGGTGGCTGGGTCCTCTATGGTCCTGTGTCTGATAGGCCCGAGATGAGCTCCGTGGCCGGGTCCCCTGCAGTCCCGTGTCTCATAGGCCCGAGATGAGCTGTGTGGCCGGGTGGCTGGGTCCCCTATGGTCCTGTGTCTGATAGGCCTGAGGTGAGCTCCGTGGCAAGGTCCCCTGTGGTCCCGTGTCTCATAGGCCTGAGATGAGCTGTGTGGCCGGGTCCCCTGTGGTCCCATGTCTCATAGGCCTGAGATGAGCTCTGTGGCCGGGTCCTGTGTCTGATAGGCCCGAGATGAGCTCCGTGGCCAGGTCCCCTGTAGTCCCGTGTCTCATAGGCCTGAGATGAGCTCCGTGGCCGGATCCCCTGTGGTCCTGTGTTTGATAGGCCCGAGATGAGCTCCATGGCCAGATCCCCTGTGGTCCCATGTTTGATAGGCCCGAGATGAGCTCTGTGGCCGGGTCCCCTGCGGTCCTGTGTTTGATAGGCCCGAGATGAGCTCCATGGCCAGATCCCCTGTGGTCCCGTGTCTGATAGGCCCGAGATGAGCTCTGTGGCCAGGTCCCCTGCAGTCCCATGTCTGATAGGCACAAGATGAGCTCTGTGGCCAGGTCGTGTGTCTGATAGGCCTGAGATGAGGTCCGTGGGTGGGTCCCCTGCAGTCTCGTGTCTCATAGGCCCGAGATGAGCTCTGTGGCTGGGTCCCCTGTGGTCCTATGTCTGATAGGCCTGCGATGAGCTCCGTGGCCAGGTCCTTCTGCTCCTGTGTCTGATAGGCCTGAGATGAGCTGTGTGGCCAGGTGGCTGGGTCCCCTGTGGTCCTGTGTCTGATAGACCTGAGATGAGCTCTGGTCCTGGGATTTTCCGTCTCATGAACGTGGCTCTGATCCCTCACAACCCTGTGCAGGGACAAAGCTGGCGGCTACGGGATCCAGGCGCTGGGCGGGATGCTGGTGGAGTACGTCCGTGGGGACTTTCTCAATGTGGTGGGCTTCCCACTGAACCACTTCTGCAAGAAGCTGGTGGAGCTGTACCACCCTCCCCGCCAGGGGGACGTGCAGCGGGCCCGGCAGGACTCCATCCCACCTGTGGACACCTTCGAGAATCCCAGCAACGTGGGCGGTGGCGGCTCCAAGCCTGTGCAGAGGACAGCGGGCAGCAGCAAGGACAGGGCAGAGGCTGGCACTGACCACCAGGCTGGGGGCACCCTCGACACAGACTGTAACAGGATGGTGGGGCGCCAGCCCCCTTTTCCGGCCAGTCTTCTAGAACTGATAGATGGCTTCAAAGTATCAAAGGTACTCACGTCAGTCCCTGAGGCCACCGTAGCAAGTGGGCAAAACCTGGTCACCAGAAAGAATAGGAGATCACCCTCCCCCAGTCCTGGAGTCCAGGAGTCTGAGCTGCAGGTGTCTCAGGGCCGCTTCCTTCACAGGCCCAGGGGAGGCCCCTTCCTGCCTCTCCCAGCTCCTGGGGGCTCCAGGCATCCCTGGGCTTGTGGCCACATCACTCCAGTCTCTAACTCTGTCTCCACGTGACTTCCCCTCTGTCTCTGTGTCTCCTCTGCTCTCAGGAGGACCCCTGAATTTAGGGCCCTCCCTAATCCAGGAGAGTCTCATCTCCAGATCCTTCACTAATCATAGCTGTAGTTAACAATAAGGTCCCATTTCAGGAACCCAGGGTTTGGGACATGGTTGTATCTTTTTGGGTGACACCCATCAGTCCATGACAGCATCTTGGGCTGGCCAATTGTCTGACTTCCCTAAGTGGCCTGGCACAGAGAAGGAGATTCTGGTAATAAGTTCCCATCAGCCAGTGTGCTGCCCACCCTGGGGTCATTGGGAGCATGGCCAGTGGCTGGCCAGAAAGGGGCCCAGTGTGTTTCTGAGGGTGCAGAGGACACAGATGACCCCAGCACGCCGTCAGGCTGCAGGGCTGTTGGTGCCTAACCTCAGGGTGCCCTGAAGCCTGGTGGCTGGACATGGGTGGACTTTGGCTCTAGTCACCACCTGTGTAGAGAGCAGACAGAGTCAGGGTTTGTGTCTTCCTGTCCTGTGACCTCATCACCTCAGGGCAGTCGTCCCAGCAAGAGTGGCCAGGGCAGAGCAGGAACCAGCAGGCCCAACTCAGAGCCCCCACTATCTGTTCCCATCTGGCCACAGCAGCTAGGTTCATCCTATGTGGTCACAGCTGTGGGCAGTTGGTCACTGACACATCCCTGAGTGGTCACAGCTGTGGGCAGGTGGCCACTAACATCCCTGAGAGGTCATAGCTGTGGGCAGCCTGGCCAGCCCAGGGAATGGATTGTGCAGGTGGCTGTCCATGTGGGCAGCCTCTGCCTTCTCTGTCCTGGTGTCTGTGCCTGCCCACCAGACCCTCAAGCTCTGGCCCCTCTGCTCCCCTGCTCCCTCATATGAGTCTCTCTGCTCCACATGTGATGCACAGGCCCTGTTCACTGCGTGCAGACTGAAGGTGTTTGACGTGTTGAAAGGTGAGGTGCCTCAGAAGGCTGTGGACATTGCCAGCATAGTGGACGTCTCTGTGTGTGGAGCTGAACGACTGCTGGACGTCTGTGCCACCCTGGGGCTCCTGGAGAGGTCCGAGCAAGGTAACAGGCATGTCAGCATCTCTGTGGGTGGGAGAAGTCACCAAGTTAAGGTGGTATTGATATATGGGCAGGTGTAACAGGCATGTCAGCATCTCTGTGGGTGGGAAAGGTCACCAAGTTAGGGTAGTATGGCCCATAGGCAGGTGGGAGGTGACAGTCAGATTGTCTGTCTATCGGTAATGTTTTTTTTCCCAAAAAGCTAAGAGAAAGAACAAGGAGAAAAGAAAGAGAGAGCAACCTTCCCACAGGCTGTGGTCTCAAAGGGGTTATATCAGTCAAGGTTCTCCAGAGAAACAAGACCCGTACACTACACACCCTATACATACACACTGATTCATTTATTATCCATTAGGACACACAAATGTACATGTTGAACCATTTCTTTATTTTGATAGCCATATATGGGGTGGATGTATGGATGTCTTCAGAGATGTTAAATGCATAGATAGGTGCACATAAATGGATGATAGAGATGATAGGTGATGGACAGATAGATGAGAACAGTCTCAGTGTCAGCACAAGTAACATAAGCAACTCTGTGGTGGGTGTCCTTTGCATTGTAGGGTGTTGAACAGTGTCCCTGGGCCTTACCTATCAGATGCCAGCAGCACCTGTCACCCAATCATAGCAACCAAAAGTGTCTCTAGAAATTGCCAAGTTTTCCTGGGGGCAAGACTACCAGTTAAGAACCATGGGCTTTGATAGATAATTGACTGAGTGATGGATAGATAGATCAATAGATAGAGTTGATAAGGTACATGGATGGATGGATGGATGGATGGATGGATGGATGGATGGATGAGTGGGTAGGTAGATGGATGGATGGTAGGTGGGTGGGTTAATGGGTAGCTAGATTGTTGGATGGATGGATCGATAGATGGGTGGGTGCATATATGAATGGGTGGGTGAGTGGGTAGGTAGATGGATGGATGGTAGGTGGGTGGGTGAATGGGTAGCCAGATTGTTGGATGGATGGATGGAAGGATGAATGAATGAGTAGGTGGATGGCTTAAAGAAGAGATGGGTGGACAAGGGTTGATGAGTGGATGGATCAGTGGGTGGCTGGGTGAATGCATGGATGGGACGGTGGATGGGTAAAAGAATGGCAGGGTGGATGTAGGTGGGTGAGTGGATGGACGGATGGGTGTATGGATGAATGGATAGATTGGTGGATATATGGAAAAAAGGATAAACAGGTAGAAAGATGAATGGATGGGTGGATGGATAGATGGATGGAGGGAGGAGTGGATGGATGAATGCATGGGTGGGTGGATGAGTGAAAGGATGGATAGACAGGATGGATAGGTGGATGAGCTTATGTAGGTGGATGGATAGATGAATGAGTAGCTACATAGATGGGTGGATGGAGGGATGGATGGAGGGATAAGTGGATGGATGAATGAATGGCTGGGTGGATGGATGGGTGAGTGGGTGGGTCGATGGATGGATGGGTGGATGGTGGATGGATGGTAGATAGGTGGATATATGGAAAAAAGGATAAACAGGTAGAAAGATGAATGGATGGGTGGATGGATAGATGGATGGAGGGAGG
>CAUYON010129983.1:0-22355 GCA_963573935.1 Arctocebus calabarensis | reverse complement strand
TCTGCAAATGCACCAGAGTTGTGGGACGATCCAGCTTATTCTTCTGAGAGGTCTCTGCTGGACAGACTCAGAGACCTGCTCTTTTGTTTTCTATTTAATAACGAATAAAGGTTAAACACGAACACAAAACACGTGGCTTAGTTCCCTCCTCCCCCATTTCTTAACTTGGTCACAGCCTGGCCAGGGGACAGCGTTGGAAGGTTTTTATGGGCCCATACATGCCCCAATCCCCTCCGTTTCACACTTGATCTCCGTTGCCACCCAATAAATTCAGGGGTCATAACAGTTATTTTCTGATGACAGAAATTCTGTGGATTTGAAGACTTTTAAGGAAAATTGGGGTAGACTCAGAAGAGGTTCTTGTAATTCAAAACCTCTACAAGTATTTTTTAAGTCTAAATATATATTTTTATTTTTTATTTATTTATTTATTTATTTTGAGACAGAGCCTCAAGCTGTCACCCTGGATACAGCTCACAGCAACCTCCAACTCCTAGGCTCAAGCGAGTCTCCTGCCTCTGCCTCCCAAGTAGCTGGGACTACAGGCGCCCGCCACAACACCCGGCTATTTTTGTTTGGGTTGCAGCTGTCATTGTTGGTTGGCAGGCCCAGGCCGGATTCGAACCTGCCAGCTCAGGTTTACATGGCTGGAGCCTTAGCCCGCTGAGCCACAGGCACCGAGCCAAGTCTAAATATATATTTTTAAATACCTGAAGTCAGCATCTCTCTTTCAACTTCTTCCTTGACCCTTTCGATTTCTTCAAAGTCCCTATTTGCTTCTTCTCCTCAGCACCTATCCACCAAGTCCTGCTCTGTTCCCCATCCCCACCTCAGGAGGACATTCTAGGCCATTCCTTCTCATGCTTAATGACCCACAGAATCTGCGACTTTCCTGTTTTGCCACAACTGTTTGGCTGATCCAGCATTCCCCCTAATTGGTAACAACTCTGCATTCCTACCACATTGATTCCAACCTGGTCCCCTCCACAACAGAGCAGGATGACGTCAAGGGCAAGAACGGCATATGACCTTGGCATGAGTTTTGTTTCCATGGCCACTATAGGATACTCTGAAAACTCCAAACTGGAGGGGAAGGACACCCATCCTTCCAGAGAAGAGGGAACCCAGTGAGGTCCTCAGAAGGGAATACTCTGCTGTAACTGGTGTTTATCATGTTCTACTGGGTGCTGAGGAGGAAGTGGTTGATATAACCCCAAGGGGGAAATGCTCGCTTGAAACAGGAAAATGGAACTCTTACCACTTTCCATTAGCTCTGTTCAAGAAGCGGTCACACTTGGAAACGCCTGCACAAGCACTCTCCGGAGTCCCTGAGGTGAGCATCAAGGCTCAGTCCAATCACCCCCCAGCCCTAAGCACTGATCAGGGCACAGACACAGGTCCACTTTTTTCCAGAAACCTCTCAGCACTGGAAAAATTCTCATGATCATTTCCTTTACCACCGGCAGGTTGAATGGTCATGAGTCCCCGGGGAGCAGCGGGGAGGAGAAAGGAAGGAAGGGGGAAAGGCTGGAAGGTGTATTGGAAAGAACAGCGAACCAAGAAGACCTGGGCTTTAGTCTCGGCTGGTCATTTACTTGCTGTGGAACTATGGGCAAATTACTCAACCTTCCTGCTTCTTGGTTCTACTTCCCCTGTAAAATGGGGGTATAATTCACTGCTATGCTCGTATCCTCTGGATTGCTGTGGGGGGATCTACAGAATGGCATCCAGAAGGAATTCTAACATGCTGTCATGTAAATGCTGGTTGTTCCTCCCACCACGATGCAGCTTTGCAGAAAGAAAGACTTCTTGAGTCCTGACCTCTCATTTCTCAAACCCTTCCCCTGACCACTTCTCTCGCTCACTCTTCTGATCTTTACAGGTAATTCTGCCCACACTTCTGCAGAATTTTGTAGAATATCCTACAGAGTCCAATCAGAGGAGTAATGGCAAGACCAAATCACAGAAGCAGGAAGAACTAAACTAAACCACCTGCACCTGGGCTCCTGACTCCCGCATTCTCTGCAATCCAAAGGCGAAGACCTCATTCTCAACGACTGATTTGCCTGCTTAGAGGGTCAGGCTGGCCCCAGTTCTGAGTCATGTTTTCCATTTAGTAAAATGAACATCTGGCTGCTGCGTGATGCCTTTTGTGTACAGTCTTCTAAGTCACAATTCCCTGCAAAAGCATTCATACCACGACTGCACGGTGCAAAACAGGGTGGGCCTGACATGGTGGAAGTCAGCCATCTTGGTTTCGATCTTACATGCAAATTCTAACAACGAAAAGAATGACAATTCAGAAAAGCCTCTAGCAGCAACAGCTCCATAATACTCATAAAGAAGAATTCATGTATTTTTTAAATCCAAGAATTCAAAGGGATCTTGGGTCCCAGGAACCATCCTGTTGTTTCATCTCAGCAGGCTGTACAGCACTTCACCCCCCATCCTCCCCTCCTCCAAGCAACCTTGAGCAGGCCACTCAACCTTCTAGAAACCTTGGCTTCCTCATCTGCAAAACAGGGATAATAACAAGACATGCCCTGCCTGGCTCCCAAGGTTATTATGACAACCAAGTGAGAAAACAGATGTGAAAGCCTTTGCAAACCACAAAACACCCAAGTGTGGGGTATCGTTATCTAACAAAAATGCCTTGAGAATAACCCAGAAATCTGGGAGTGTTTTATTTTAATTCATTAATGGGCTTATACCACACCTTGATTTAAAAAGGACTTAGGGAGCTGCCTGGAGGAATTTTTAAGTAATTTTTAAGTTTAAGGCTTCTCCAAGCCTGCAAACCCTCTTCTTGTCCCCTACGCTGGTTTGGAGGCCCTGCGCTGTTTGAAATGCTGCCCTCCTAGGATCTCGCAGCCAAAGGCTTCCCCACGATCCTTCCAAGAGGGTGTTACCCCCAGGGACGGCAAGAGTTCCAGCACACAAAGGCTTATTCTGCTCACAAGGATATTTACCAATTCAGCCCTGCACGAGTTTGCCAAGATCAGGGTGAAAGAGCAGAGCTGGGACAGCCTTCTGATTCACTGCCTGGAAGATTCACCCTTCTCTATTATTAGCAACCCAGGCATGATGCCACCAGTGCTGGGGAGAGGCCTTCGTGTCAAGATAGAGAAGGCAGGAAGAGGTGTGTGTGTGTGTAGGAGAGAGGCAGGTGGAGCTGCCTGAGGTTTCCTCCAGAGTGGGGAGGCGTGGGTTAAAGAAGTCTCTCCTTCCTCCTCAGTTCCCTAACCTCACCTGAACCCTGCCAGGCAAGCCCAGCCCAGGATCAGACCTGTGGAACTCAAACGCACCCTGGACGTGGCTGGAAATGCTCCCCTGCCCCTTCTGGGCCCCGCTCAGAGATGCGCAGCACCACCCCTGCCAATGCCACGGGGCTCTGGGCTGTACCAGAGGGTGCTAGATGGAGACGCCTGGAGAAACAGAGTGGGGAAGTTGGAGGACCCCTCCTTCCACGGCAAAAATGCAACTCAGTGCAGCCCTAACACACAAACACTCCCTCCATGTAAATAACAAGGACTGCCTTCTGTATACATCGTCTTCAGTCTTACATAAGGTGGAGCATCAGACTCGAGTTACAGAAAAGAAAACAACTTTGGGAAAGCTGAGTAAGCTACCCAGGAGAAGAATGTAGCTAACGCTGATTAAGAAGCCCAAGAATGGGGCGGCACCTGTGGCTCAGCGAGTAGGGCGCTGGCCCCAAATACCGAGGGTGGCGGGTTCGAGCCCAGCCCTGGCCGAACTGCAAAACAAACAAACTAAAAATAGCTGGGTGTCGTGGCAGGTGCCTGTAGTCCCAGCTAGTGGGGAGGCTGAGGCAAGAGAATAGCCTAAGCCCAGGAGCTGGAAGTTGCTGTGAGCTGTGTGATGCCACAGCACTCTACCGAGGGCAATAAAGTGAGACTCTCTCTCTACAAAAAAAAAAAAAAAGAAGAAGAAGAAGAAGCCCAAGAATGAAGGGCCACATCTATATGCGTCTTGCAATGGAGTATTTCATGTATACAGGTATTTCACTCGAATTATTTAACTTGTTCTATCAAGCCTGTACAGGTATTACTTGAATACTCTGAAAAACACGAAATGAAAGAAATTTTTTAAAAAGGAATATGTTGCCAGTCAAAGGTAGAACCTACACTCAGACAATTTGTCCAACTTTAGAATACAGCATCTGGTCACAACTCCACACTTGTCCAAACACCAAACCAGGACATGGACGCTAACAACATCTATTTATCTAATGTTTCCATGTGAAGAATTTGACAAAAGAGCCAATAAGTAAATAACATTTAGTTGTTAAACATGACAAAGATGGCCATAGAAAATAAAAATAAGGCAAAATGAAAATGGGCTGCCATGTAAACTTAAGCCAGGGCATAGGAACCAAGGTGACCGTGGACTCTCCCTGCAGGCAGCTGCAGACCTCATACAGCTGGCTGCCACACACTCAAGGCTGAGTCCCTGGCAGGAGGCTGTCTAGTCTCATCTCTAGTGGTTGGAAATGTGGTCTCAGGAGCCCGGCTAACCATCAATAAGTGTGAATCCGGCTCTGCATTTTTCTACCTGTGAGATGTCGAACAAGCTTATGTGTGAAACTTATGAAACAAGCTTATGTGAACAAACTGGTTTCCTCATTTGTAAAATGAGTTTGAATTAGTATGTAGATTGTAGAGTATCTAGCACTAAACACTAAGTATTCACGATTATCATCATTATCAGCCCTGGTCAGAGAGAAAAAGGATGAATTATCTATTTCGAAAGGAGCCAGGACTGAACTAAGTCTTCAGTGAGGTTTTCACATGGTCTTGACAATCATGTTCACAACAGAACTGATTCTAGGCTGCTGTGTGTGCAGGAAGGAGGTTTCCTGTGCAGAGAGTAAAGCCACCCAGGAAGTGACAACAGAGATGTCGGTTAATACTCCCAGCAAAAGAACCGCAGGTACTTCCAGGGTGGATACCCAAAAGAGGGGCATCCCCCGGGCAGGCCCCAGTAGAGGGCTACCAATGGAGGAAGAGAGAACGGTGGCTGACCAGAGGGCAATCCTGCAAGGGAAGGCAAACTAGGGTCAGCACTGGGGCCAGGGAAGTCATAGGGCCAAATTCTTCTGAGATTGGTACTTATGTCCCAAAGAACTGGGTGCCTCTCCAGGACAGAGCTGTCTTCTCCCCAGTGTATCTTCTTGTTGTTGTTGGCTTCCAACATCAGATAGCATCTATTCAGAATTTTAGAAAATGTTACCTTGCTACCAGATGCAAAAAGGAATTAAAATGTACCAAAAGACCAAAGAAAACTGTCCCTTTCCTAATGAGACTGCCTGTCTACCTTCTTCCCTTTTCTGCCTTTGTTATCTTTAAACCTCTACCCTAAAAGTAGGCTGAGATATTTAGGGCTCCTGGAGTATGGGGAGGAGCTTGATTTTGGAGGCAGAGCACCTGGGTTCTATTGGTTCCAGCTCTGCAGTTAATTGAGCAACCCCAAGAAAGTCATGTCACTTCTGAGCCTCAGTTCAGAAAACACAAGGATTAACCACATAAACTCAAAAATACTATTTGGCTCTAAAGTTCTGTGGTCTTGGGGTAGTCTCAAAAAAAAAAAAAAAAAAAACCTGAAATGTGGGGACTAACCTAAGTCAATTTTCTACTTCCCTTTTGAACTGGTGTTTAAAGGAGAAAGAAGAGTGGAAATTTTCTTCCTTATCTGAGTCAATCCAAAGACTATACTTAAAATTGTATTTGGCAGAAATAAAAGCAATTTTTTAATGTTTAGAAAAAAACAGGGTAACTACTGGTGATTGTCATTTCTTCATAGTTTCTGTATTTACCCAGTTTTCTACAACGGGCATGTAACATTCTGCAACTAAACTTAAAGGTTATTGTTTTAAATTCTATTTTGCTGCCTGGGCACAGGTGGCTGATGCCTGTAATTCTAGCACTCAGGAAGGCCCAGGCAGGTGGATTGCTTGAGCTCAGGAATTTGAGAACAGTCTGAGCAAGAGTGAGGCCTCGTCTCTACTAAAAATAGAAAAGTGGTGGTGCACGCCTATAGTCCCCGCTACTCAGGAGGCTGAGGCAAGAGGCCTGCTCAAGCCCAAGAGTTTGAGGTTGCTGTGAGCTATGATCCCACCGCACTCTACCCACAGCTTACATAGTGAGACTCAAACTCGGGGAAAAAAAAAAATTATATTTTGCTGGGGAGAGGGTTAAGAAAGAGTCTGACTTTTCATCAGTGTACATACGCTCACTCCTAACCCTGTAGAAAACCTGGTAAGAGTCGAACTGAAGGCCAGGTGGGGTGTGGGGTGGGAAAGGATGCAAAAAGCCTCCAGACCCCGTTTTCCTACTGCTTTTTACACCCTGGTCCAGCATCTGCGCCTCTGACATGCTTCCGAGCCTAACATAGAGGACTGTGAGGCCCAGACAATTCTTCAGCGTTCTCGGATCCAGCTCCAGGACCGTGGAACCCTGGGTCCTGGGATCTCAGCGTCCTCGACCACGTGAGCGCGGCCCCGCCCAGTCTTCCGTGACTCACTCAATGGGGCGGGGCGGGGCCAGTGGGCGGGGCCTGCGGGGCGGGGCGGGGCCGGTGGGGCGGGGCCGGCGGGGCGGGGCGGGGTCAGTGGGGCGGGCGCACCCTGCAGCCCCAAAGCGCGACCCCGATGGAGCGCCTCGCTTCCGGAAATTTAATTCGCATTCCTGGCGGCTTGAAAGATCAAGAGATTCTGGGTTCCTTTTAGCAGAGGTACGCGAGGTAGGAAAGCCTGAAGGCATCTAAGAACCAGCGGGAGGAACGAACTGTGCCCGCTCTTCCCCTAAGAAGGTAAATGCTGAATGATGTTTTAGGGTCCTTTTTCCGGAACAGCTGGTTCTGCCCCACGGATTAGCGGAAAGTCCACTTTACCATGATTAGCTGTAGTAAGTACAGGAAGGAAGGAAAAGGATGGCCCAGTCTTTACAGCAAGGGCACTTGCAGACAGACCAACATCCGTGATAGGGACTTCTCAGAGAGTGGGCTCAGCCTAGCCAAGACGCAGCTCAAGCCAAAGAAAGTCAGAGGCAAGTAAGACCAAGGTACCGTTGTCTAAGACATGTGACATACCTTCTTTCAGTACAAGGATTTATCTTGCGCTGAAGCCCACGGGGTAAGGGAAATGTTCATTTACATCCTGAGTGAATACAAGACCTCTCCCACCCTAACCTGCACACCTTGTGTAGATGTGTTCTTTTATATTGCTAAGAAAAAGTCCCAGATAAGAACTGGTCAGCCTCTGAGTCAAGTCACAAGGTCAAGCCCTTCGTCAGGGCTTTGCAAAGAGCAGCTGAAACTGCCCTCCCTTCAGTTGGCAAAAAAATGACTCATGGTGGCCCTTCAGCTGAGTGCCTCAGTCAGAAGAACTAACCATGTATCTCCCAGCACTATGTCAAGTGGTCTAGTGAGATCTAATCCAGAGGGTGCCTCTCAGCCCACAGATGGTGTTGCTGGTTCTCAGAAAAAGCCAGACGGCTCCTTTCTTCCCAGCCTGTGAATAACACTCCCACCTAGAACCAGCCCTCTCGCTCTTCAGGGGTTTTCCTTCATTTACATTTGGGTTAACCCACATGTTTACTATTGCAGACACTCCCATCTTTAAAATGGGGCATACAAGAAAGGGAAAGGAATTAATATGTATTGGGTATATTCTCTGAGCCTGGCACTGTACAAGAGAGCTTGTTCATTCTCTAAGTTAGTCTTTACAACCACCCTGGCAAGGGCACAAAGCTGGTAAGTGTAGAAAAGTTGATAAATCCAGAGTCCAGATCCAACCCAGGCCAGCCACATGCCATTCCTGTAATTTCCTGGGCATACAGTAAAACACCCACCTCAAGGTAAAAGGTTTGATGTAAAAATTAAATATAATCTTTTTTTTATTTTAAAACCCAATTTGCATGTTTTTGATTGTATGGATTTGGGTCTGTGCTTCATCCTTTCCCACCTACAACATTTAAATTCCTTACCCCAATCTCTGGAAAAATGAGCAAATGCAGTTCTACTAGCTGGCTATGTTTTTTGAGAGCCCTGCCAAATACAATTCCAACTCCCTAGACAATACTCCCACCTCCTTCTTCAAAACAAATGCTTCAAATGCTTCTACTCCTGCATCTGTTACTCAGAAATCTAAGCTGGGAGTTCAGATGCTCCTTACAAATTTGTAAGTTGAGTGATGCCATTAGATTTTAAAAAGTCAAGCAGATAGCTATCTGGAAACCGTGGCAGCAATGTAGGCAAGCCACCTAAAGAAGGCTAAAGAATTTCTCTGCCTCCTAAAGGCTGCCAGGCAGCTGCCACTGTCCCACCTCCACTGGTCAAAGGACAAACATCAGCTGAAGGACAGGGGATTTTGCCTGGGTCCCCACCCAGAGATTCTGACTTAATGGGTGTGGAGTGCAGTCTAGTGGAGGGAATTTTTAGGCTCCCACGAGTTTCCGACGTGCAGCCTCAGTGAGAACCACTGGGTTGATGTTTGGTCAAAGTCCTAGGAAAATGTAAACAACACTCAGAGGCCACTCAGGGCTCTTGAAAACAGGGAATGCTGAAAGCAATGTGGGTGTATTGGCAAGGAAAAGAGAGGTGGCAAAGTAGAGCCCAGGTTTGGAGCCAAGCAAGCAGAACTTTGACTCCTAGCTCCAGCACACTTTGCCCACTGTATAACCTAGGTCAAGCCACTTAGTGGTTCTAAGCCTTAGATTCCTCATCTGTAAAATGAGGATGATAATAATGCCTCCCTTGCAGGGCCATTTTAAGAATTTGCTGTAGTAGGATATTGTCTGGCACACACTAGGTCCTTGGTAAATAATGCCTATGTCTGTTACTAAACTGCACCTGGGATTAGCTTGGGTTTGCTATGAAAAGAAGAGATGTTATGGTCACAGTCCATGTCAGGAGGGGCCCCTTTAGGGAGTGAGATTCATACTGGGGAGGGGCTGTGGGATGCAAAAGAAGCTATAAGTGCTGTGGGAGGCAGGCAGCTTCAGTCTCAGGAGGAAGTTTGCATTTACAGGGAGAGTTCAGCTGTATTTGGCCACAATTCAAGCTCGAAAGTGGGTGGGAGTAAGACTGGATTGGGTCACCCTGAGTTGTGTCATCTCAAGAAGCTCTGCTCAAGACAGGTCTGTCTGCCTGCGGACGCACGCCCACCGTCTCCCTCCCACTTTCCACCATGTTGCTCCATGGGAAGCCACACCCCAGAGGGGCAGCCAGTGTTGCAACCTGTCACCTGTTTCATACACACCTGGATGGAAAAGACAGACTGTAGGAGTTTGTGGCAGGTGTCCCAAGTTAGAGAAGAGTTCCCCATTCGTGCTCTGAGCAACCCAACATAAAACAACCCACCATCAACATGATTATTTCTCCTTCTCCTCTTCTTTCCTTTCTCCTTTAACATCTGTAGAGCTGATGGAGCTCTTTCCCATCTATTATTTTTCATGATGCTCAATGCAGGCCTATGAGACAGGTGATAGCAGAGATTAAGATTATGCCAGTTCACCAATAACAAAAAACAGAAGCTCAGGTAGACCCCATGAATTGCTCAAGCTCACAGAACTCATCATGTAGAAACAGGACTGGAACCCATGTCTGTGTACCAAGAGCCCATTACTCTCCACCATGCAATGGCCCTTCACCCCCTAACCACTTCAAATGCCTCCTGCTGGCTGTGTAGTACGAGCCACCTGTGAAATGAGGAAGCGGGGAGGGGTGTGGACTGGGGACGATCTGAGTTCTAGCTGAGCGCAAAGTGCCCACTCAAAGTGGTTTGAGTCTCAATTCTAACACTGAGTTTGAGTAACACATCATTCCCTCTTTTTTATGCCTTTCTCCTTTCCTCCAGCTGAGAAATGGCAATACCACTGGCCCAAGGACAGCATAAAGGAGAACTACAAATCTTTCACAAGCAAGCATCCTACATCTGCACCCCAGAACATGGTTTTCATCTTGCCAAACTTCATTTTAAAAACTAAGGAAATGAGGGTCTCGCAAGGCATTTTGCAGAGTTTGTTCACTGTTGGTCCAAAGTGGGAAATGTTAAATTCTAGTCAAAGAAGGCATAGATATCCTATCAATTCCCTGAGGCATGCTCCATATTGAGAAGCCATCTGGCTTTTTGGGTGTCAGGGAAATTTCCAATCCAAAGAGTAAATGAACTTGAACAAGTAGAAAAACAGCCCTTGTACAGCACCCAGTTTCTCACCAATTGAGAAATCTCTCTTACTCATGGCCTGAAGTATTGATGTTGGGACCATTAGGAACAAAACCAATGGGAAGGAAATGGAACTAGCCCAAGCATGACCAGCTGGGAATGTAGAAGCAAGTGTAGAATCACCAAGGAACGCAAAGCAGGAGAAGCACTTGCTCACCTGTTCCCAGGCACTCTCCAGCCAGCCTGCCTAGACAGCCAGGAAGGAGACTGGCATCAGCCAGGGAGCAGGGCAGCCAGCCTGAAGCCCACACAGTCCTCTCTGAAAAGCCTGTGTGGAATGCCTACATGGGGATTCACAGGACCACTATCCTGTGAACAGAGGAGAAAACAGAAGCAATGCTCATTTTTTTTATCCTTTTTCTTTCTTTAACGAGGGAAGAGGACTCACAGATGCAGCACGTAGAATTCTGAAACCGCACTCGTCCCAGAACTGGGTTCTTTAAGAGCTCTTTTTGTCAGTCACAGAAAGTCCTTTCCACAGTAGAGCATGCTGGTGAACCAGCCCTTGGGAAGGTCAGCTACAGGGCTACAGATGAATGCACGCAAAGAACTCAGGCCTTATTCTTTTAAAAGGACATTGTCATATACTATTTTATCTGTTTTTCATAGACACTCCAGAACGTAGGCAGTCATTCATATCTAACTCACAGGTAAGAAAACCCAATCACAGAGGGCTCCAAAGACTTGCCTAGAATCACACAGGTGGCACCAGAGTACAGATCTGCCGAAGCCCCTGTGCCCTTCTTCCCGTCGTCCCACCCTCCACTGTTCATATCCCTGGGTCAGCATTCCCAGGCACAATGCTGAACCCACAGTCAGCTGACTCACAGGTCCTACACATGGGGAAGGGAATGGGTCAGGAAGAACTACTGGATTCTTTTGCCCTTGTACAGCCTGGGCAGACACTGAAACCAAGATGGGGGGGGGGTGAAGCAGGTAACCTTCTTTGCCCCAGGTAAGAATCAGCCCTTCAATGGGACAACAGAAGAAGAGATTCATTCCAAAGCCCCTGTCATTAGAGCCACCTCTCTAAACCTGAATCTGCTGGTGCCCCTTTCAAAACTCTATGCATCCTCTTGTCACCCACAGGACATTTTTTAATTTCCTTAGAATTCAACACTTCAAAATTCAGCTAATGCTGAGCCCAATATCCAGTTCCATTGCTCTGGCCCAGCCCTGCCCCTGTCCTGGTGATCCTGGCCCACTCACCATTTCCCTGTCCCGCCACATTCTTTCAGGTTTCTTGGCCATTGCTCACACAGGTCTTTCAACTTGGAATTGTATTTCCCTTTCTGTCCAGCCCCTGAAGTCCGCCTTGACAACGAAGACCTGCTCACTGCCTGTTTCCACCAAGCCTTCACAGATGAGCTCAGAGCCGGCAGGCTCCCAGCAAGCTCCTGGGCATCGGCTGTCCCTCCCTGTCTGTGCCCACACGGGCCTGGCCCTGCCCGCCAGCCCGCAGCCTCTACCTCAGGACTCAGTGATGTGACTGCTCATCTCTGTGACCAATGACACCTCCACCTCCTGACAGGCAGGCACTGGGGCTTGCTGGGCTGGAATGCTTAGCATGTAACAGGTGTTTAGTTCAGTGTTTACAAAATGAACACTCGAGTCAACTAATGAAAAGCCCCAAGACACTGTATAAGGGAAAAAAATTCCAATAGGTCATGAGCTCTGGAGCAGGGGAAGTGAAGCAGTTTGCTGCTGAGTGCTGCAGGGAGCTGCCGGGCAGCACCAGGGAAGGTTCTCCTCTGCACAGATAAATGTGGTGCAGTGCAAAGAGCTGACAGTGGTGGAGGCAGGGAATAGGAGTATGGAGCTGATACTGCAGAAACCAGCCCCAGATGAATAGGACAAGTTGCTATCGGAAAGCGAATGGCCCATCTAGCATGGCAGATAGGGCTCCTCCACACAAGGGACTTTACCAGGGAGACTCTAAGAGAAAGCCCTGTGGGCCAGCAGGCCTCCAAACCGGTTTTGTCGGCTATAATGGGGTGATGGAGGTGGGTGGGAAGACAGCAGGTCACAGAAGCACCTGCTCTTGAAATCAACAGTGAGGCTCTGGGTGGCCCAAGAATGCCTCCAATTCTCTAGTCACCCAGTGGGCCTAACTTCATTTCCAGGCATGTCTGGTATTAAGTGGAAAGGAAACCAGTGAGCTTCAAAAGAAAGTGGAAAAATTCCCTGGGGTTCACCGAGATACCATTACTGGATTCAGGTCCCTGGGAGCATTTTGCAGCGGTAATGCCAAGTCCAGATCTGGGGATCCCCCTCGGCCTTTGGGGACATGGGGGAAATTCAAAAGGATCAGACCACCCAAGCCCCCTTTAGCTCAATCGGAAAAACCCAAGGCTCTTTCACTGCCTCTCTCTGTCCTCTGGGGCCCTGAACCTACGGCAGCCCATGGTGTCAGATGCCCTCCACCCCAGCACAGACATAGAACAACATAAACTTCATTAAAGACAACCAGAGCACTCCATACCTACCCAAAGCTAAAAAGACGTCCAGCCATGTGTCTCCTGTGTAGCTGGGATTCTTTTGTGAAACGTACAGCTAAGCACAGTATCAGCATAAAAGGACATCCCAGTGGGTGTGGGTGTGTGTCCATCTTCCCTAGGGGTTGTCCTGGGTGGTTAAGTGTCCACTTGGCACTGTGCCTGGGGGCTACATATAACTAGCTTGTGATGGGACAGGATGGAGCAGAGTTCAAGGTCTAGAAAGCCATGTAGGGAAAATAAAAGAGTTTCTACTCAGGAGGATTTGACCATGCTGGATGACAGAAGCCCCCTGAGGCTGCCAGCATCAGGCTGGGATGCCAGTCTGAAACCTCCAGGGAATGATGAAACCTTGGACCAATGCCCTGCCCCACTGCTGCCTTGGGTTTGTGGTACTATATATTTGTAGTCAGTGAGCAAAAAGGAATACGTAAAAAGTAATCTTTCTATAGTGTCATTTACACTTGTGCTGGAAAAAAGTTCAGTGTGGAGCAAAATAAACTCTGGTCAAGAAAAGGAGGCAGAAATAGTGTAGAATGCTGGCCAAATCCTTAAACCACGCAAGACAGCACAGTAAATTACTCATGAAGAGAGGTCTTGCACAGTCATGAGGCTATGGCTCCCATCCTTGGACGAAAACAAAAACCTCACCCACCATGCATAAGGAGCCACCAAAAGTGGGCCTAAAATGAGGACACGAGGGCCTGGAGTCTCATTCACCAAGTCCATAGTTCCACCTTACACCCAGCCCCTTGTTCCGGGCCTCCAGCTCAGGCGCCAGTTTGGGAAACAGACTTTGCCCATTGTGCCTGGATGAGCTTCCTCCACAGAGACCATGGGTACCACCCACTTCAGGAACCTGAGGGAGCTCCGAAAGTCGATCTTTAGCTTCTGAAACTGTTGACCTCAGGCCAGCACAACTGGGGGCAGTTCCAGCTCCACGTCGGGCACTTAGCTGGAGACATGGCCCCCTCTCGCCTTCCTGCAGCTCTGCCTGGCAGAGGGCGGAATCTCACAGATGCCAGCCAGGGGCAGCTTCTCTAGCTGGGCAGCACCACAACCACCCTTCATTTTCTTTTTCTTTTTTTTTTGAGACAGAGCCTCAAGCTGTCGCCCTGGGTAGAGTGCCGTGGCATCACAGCTCACAGCTACCTCCAATTCCTGGGCTCAAGCGAGTCTCCTGCCTCTGCCTCCGGGGAGGACAGGCGTCTGCCACAATGCCCGGCCATTTTTCGGTTGCAGCCATCATTGTTCTTTGGCGGGCCTGGGCTGGATTCGAACCCGCCAGCTCAGGTGTACGAGGCTGGCGCCTTAGCCTCTTGAGCCACAGGCGCCAAGCCAGGGTTCACACTTCTGATAGGGTTAAGCAATGATTCTGAGTCCTAAAATGACAAGTAAGGCTCAGGATGTTATTGCAAAAAAGATCCCTGCAGCCTCTGAGGATTCCAGGAAAGAAGAGCATGCAGCCCCCTGGATGTGACAGGTACCAAGCTGACACTGGAAATGCCAAGGCACATTAGACTTCACCCCTCAGGGAGTGCTTTACAGAGCTGTCTCTGGAGGCGCGGAATGAAAACACACTGCCAGGACTGTCTCAATTATTTAGGGTCCTATGTGAGCCAAGAGAAGAGGCATCCCCACTCTGCCATGCTCGGCATTAGTTAATAACGAGAACCAAGAAGGGAAGGGAAGAAAGGAGGTGTCCATCAGCAAAGCAACTCTGGGCGGCAGCTGCCCTGGCCTGCTGTGCAGAGGCCCTGCCAATGCTAATGAAGCCCTGCATGATTAGCAGGCTACTCAGGGGCTGCACAGACCACAAAGCTGCTGCAATGCTCAGAGGGGCCTTAGAAGCCCGCTGGGTCCAAGGCAGAGCGGTCAACAGGTATTTGGAACCCCAGTAGTAATCCTTGTAACCTTCTCTCTGTCTCTCATTGGTTAAGCCAAAGACAGATAAGTGGGGATGTGAGTAGGGCTGGGAGGACCCAGAAAGGATAACTTGGACCCTCTTTGCTCCTATTACCAACCATTCCATCCCCACCCCCACATCGAAGTTCTCCCCCACTTTACTGACATCAAGATTCCTCTAAATCCCTAGCTTGGGGCTGAGTTTGTTCTCTGACCCCCTCAGGGTATTCAGCAACTAGTGATCAAAACAGCTCTCTCCAAGGAGAGACGTTTAGCTTTATGAAAGTTCCCAAAGCCATTGGGATATGTTTTCTTGCCAAGACATCTGACAACTGGCCTATTTTTAAAGTTCCAACCAATAATCTCTTAAAAGCTCTCCCCATACAAAGAGACAATGATGAAAAAAGTAATGAGGCCAGTATTAGGTTTTTGTTTTTCAAACAAGCCCGAATTTACCCATCCAAATAAATAATATTCTCTTCAAAGCAGTCCCCTTAGGAGGCTCTGCACTTATTTCATTGGTGCTACTTGCTCTGTCAGAACATTTTTGGAAAGTCTTCATGTAGAACACCCTTTGTTTCCCAGACAGTGTCCAGCAAGAAATCCATAAGCATTCAACCAGCAGCCATACGGGCCTGGGACGGGGGGTCCCTATAGGTAAACACAACAGGATCTCTACCTGGCAAGATGCTTACCATAGAGTGGAGAAGGGAGGAGACAGTATTTTGAACACACACCATAAACCAAGTACTCACCAACAGGTTTTTGATATGTCACATGCAATATGTGCCCCTCCCCCCCAATTTTTGTCTCAAATGCAAAGGCTGAGACTGACAGAGGTTAAAGTGACTCAGCCAAAGTCACACACCCAAGAAATTACAGGACTGGTCCCAGCCTAGAGCTGTCAGCCTCCCATGGTCCTACATGGTCCTCTCCCCATAGCGGCACCCTGAGTAAACAGATGGTTCAGGGTAGGAGGCTGAGGCAGGCCAGGCGGCCCAGAGCAGCGAAACCCCATGGTCTTCTCCTACATCAAGCACTCGCCTTCTGTTTACTTTTTCATCAGGAGCCTTTGGCAAGCAGAGTGGGCAGGGAGAGTTTCCTCAGATATAAAACAGGACTCTCTACGCCTCTACTATTTACATAAGCTGAGAAAGACAGACGGACAAACACCTCACAAGCTCACACCACGTGCCATCTGTTCAATGCGTCCCCCTCACAAGCAGGCAGGGAAGTCAGGCTTGAGTCTCCACATGGCAAAACTCATTTCTTGTAACAGCCAAAAGATGGATGCAACCCAAGCGTCTATTGACAGATCACCAGGTAAACAAAATGTGGTAGAGACATACAGTGAAGCATCATTCAGCCTTAAAAGGGAAGGAAATTCTGACACATGCTACAATGGATGAACCTTGAACACATCATGGTACATAGACTGTCCCAGACACGAAGGGAAAATACTGTGTGATTCCACATGTCTGAGGTACCTGGAGTCCTCAGAGTCTTAGAGACAGAAAGTAGAAGGTTGCCAGGAGGGGAACAGGGGATGGGGAGTTACTGTTTAATGGGGCCAGGGTTTCATTGGTAAGATGAAAACATTCTGGTGTAAATGTACATAAGTCACTGAGCCGTACACTTAAAAATGGCTAAAATGGTGAATTTCATTATGTATATTTTGCCACATTTTATTTTTTTAGACACAAACTTATTTCTTTTCTTTGGGTATATGGATGTATAGTCTCTTTCCCAAATGAACTCTGGACTCATTGAGATGATCAGCGTCTTCCATTCTCTTCCCAGATTTGGGTCATGAGGCTTCAGCGACAGACAGGAGCCCAGTAGGGAGAAGCCCGGCTGGGGAAGGTCTGCACCCACAGTAAACAGGCGTTCTAAAACCAGCCCCAGAAAATCCCCCAAACACCCAGACCATCTTGGCTTGAGCCTAAATTAACAGCAGGAAAGGGAGGACCTACAATTAGCAGACATTACCTACCCCCCCTGAAATTTGCAAAACAGCATTTTGGCTAAGTGCATTTGGCCTAATATAGTGATGCAAAATATTTTTATGGAGAAACAATGAAAAGAGACTTCTAGTTCCAAGACTAATGTCTTTAGGAAAACTTTGTTCTCTGACCAATTTCATCTTTCCCTAATAAATAATAATACCGTAATGCCAAGCAGGCCATCATGCCACCTCAACAGCTGTGCTCTGCTTCCCAATGTTCTGTTTATGTATCCCGATTATGTCATTGCACTTGATGGGTTCAATTTTAAATCACCCAAACCAACCACAAACCTGCAAGAGCTCAGAAAGCAGCTCTGTGTTGGGGGGTGGGGGTGGGAGCTCATCAATAAGGCAGATTCAGTGGTCACCCAAGGGGTCCCTTGGAGTCAGTCTCGAGCAGTGCTTTTCCTCTGGGGTCCCAGGTACCTGCAAATCCCAAATGGGTTACCTACCAAAGCCCAGTGAAGAAAAAGAAGAGCCTTGGGAAAACAGAGATAAAAGATCCAGAGGGAATCAATATTTATCAAGGGCCTACCAGGTGTGAGGTGCCATATCTTTATTTTTCATTGAGCCTTCAAAAGCCTGTAATTTTCAAGTGTTACAAATGAGGAAATGGAAGAAATTCAGCAATATACCCGAAGAGCAGAGCTAGGATTCAACTCTAGGTCATCTGACTCCAAAGTTTATACTCTTTCCATTACACTAAGCTGCCACTCAGAATGACTTTTTTTTTTTTTAATCCTGCCTGCCTGGTTTCTAAACTTCTCAAAGTTTTCCATAGACCCCAGCCCAACCCAACTTTCCATTTGGGTAAAAAGAACATCATCCCAGCTGTTATGTCCCAAGTCACATGAAATGGTGGGAAGAGATTTCATAAACACAGGTCCAAAAGCTATCTTTAAATAGATAGTAAAGTGGAAATTATTTTTAAAGGGGTAAGCTTCTAAAGAAAGCACTCCCATTCTCCAGCCCTGAACTCCCTGACAGAAACCAGTTGGGTTCCATGCTGCCCCAGAACAGCTGAGGCTGAACTTGGGCCCCACTGCCTCTGTCCTGCTCCAGAGAGCCCGCTGGTCTGTACTCTAAGTGTGCCCCTATTTTGAGGCGGCCACCATAAGGGAAGGTCACACCAAACCACCACCCAGTTTAGTCCCAAGAATGAAAGCTGAATGTAGCATGTCATTCAAAGGATTTATCCTTCAAATGTAGAATCGTTAATGCCCCAAATATAAATACTCAGGTTTGGAAAATATACCAACTGTAAAAAAAAAAAAAAAAAAAAGAAAAAAAGAAATAAAAGTGTAAGCAAGGATACTTGTGCAAGTATTTTTGTGAATATGAATGTGGTCTCATTCTCCCTTCTTCTCCTTTCCTAACAAGCACCACAATTAGCAGACAACAAAACCTCACTGTCTGGCTCCAAAGTTCATGGCGTTCAGCCTTCTTCTGGGCCTGGGGGGCTCTTGCCTCAAATGAAATCCCTGATGAGCCGCTTGCCTGGTGGTAATGCACTTCAGCTGGACAAGGGCAAAGCAGGCCTCTGAGCCCTGGTTTGGGTGCTGCTTTCCCCCAGGGACCTAAACGCCTTTGAAGGGAGCACCATTACAGCAGCCACTTCTTGTCAACCTCTGTGAGCAGATAGCACAGGGCCCTGCTTTCTCAGAAGCAGGATTACTAGCAGTTCCTGCCGGGAATGGGGAGAGCCAGAAGCCCAGAAGCAGAACAGACACTAAGCTGTGATAGCCTTGTACTTCTGGAAGCAGAAACTCCACTATGCCCTTCCTTTTCCTGGCTGGTCCAAACAGAATACTGGTAAGCGACGCTGAACACCTCTTTGCCACACAGGATTAGGGAAACCCCTGTCTAAAATTTAATTTCTAGACTTTAGAAGTACTTCTCATGTGGGACTAGAGACCATGGCCTTACCCTGCCACCCACACATACCCTAATCATTTTTGTGACCCTTTGCAAGCAATCTAATTTACAGCACCTTCAGTATATTCCTCACACATACAGACCGAAAAATGAAAACACACAAGTTTCACAGAACAACACTTACCCAATGCTTTGGGCAGTATATTCTGATATTTTTAATTCTACTCTATTCTTTTTTATTAAAACATGTTGGTTGTGACCATCTAAACTGATCCCTATTTGAAGGTCATGATCTGTGGTTTTAAAACTACTGTGGCTCATGGGAGCCAGTCCCGCCTTTTTAAGTTAAAGGTCTGTGCTGACATCATGGATCAGACAGAAGCTTGATTTGTACCTTACTTTCCCTTTCCTGGATAACTTGAGTTTACCCAAAACCCTGACACCAATGCTTTTAAGAAAATTCAAATTATCCAACGGCCTCACCCACAATGGGTTCTCACAGCACACTTGGTCTTTAAGGATGACCCTAAAAGAACTCAAGTATTCACAGAACCATTGCTAAGAACCATTGCTAATAACCTTTAAGACACCACAGAGAATACGACGAGAAGGATCAGAGGTCTATTTGGGTAACTATTTGCATCTAATGTTTTGCCAAACTGGATTCTGGAAGCTTCAGACTGGCAATCATAGAGCTTTATTTCAGAACAGGTGATCTGTGAGCATTTACAGGAAAAAAGCAGACATCACTACAAATCTATATGGGTTTGTGTAGAGGAAGTCTGAACAAACCAATGTATCTCCTCTTTTGATGCAGGCGACAAAACCAGGGAGAATGGCACAGAGAATGTGTTCAGATAAAGAAAATCTGCATCAAAGTATGGTTGAACAGTTTGGAAGCTTTTTGAACAACTACACCCCTAGAGACTGTTGATAACGGTCCCTTAAGAACCTTAAAAACTGCTTCTGTTAAGACTCTACAAGGTTCCTTTCTGAGTCTAATCTTAGTCAACCTTTTATCAGTGACAAAGTTCTTTAATTTGTGAACAGCAGCAGTATTGATTGGTGGGGAGTGCTCTCAATAATAACCTGTCAATGAATGAACTGAGCACCCATAGAGTACGTGACAGATTTATCGAGTACGCGAACATAGTCCACTTGAGCCTCCTAAATCAGGGGTCCAGTATCATTATATTCATTTTACAGTTGAAGAAACTCAGGGTCGACCACCAGCGCATCTCAACCTCAGCCTTATTGACATCCTGCTGTTCTATGGAAGGCCACGTGTGCAGCAGTATCCCTGGGCTCCACCCACCACATGCCAGCAGCACCGCCCTTATCCTTGCGACAACCAAAATATCTTCAGACATCGCCAAACATCCCCTGGGGTCCAAACTGCCCCCAGCTGAAAACCACTGGGTTAAGCAAACCTTGATCTGGCTTAACCAAGCTCCATACTTCAAAAGCCAACAGGGCATTATTTAAATTTAGTTTTCCTCATGCTTCCTTACCCTTTCAAAAAGCTAAGAGGGATACTGAGTAGGATAAATCACAGAAATTAAGAGTCAAACTTACCTTGACTGAAAAGCGAGGCCAAATAATAGTAGGAGTGCTAAGGGCCATATATTGGTTTCACTGAAATCCACTATGCAAAGTGAGGCAGGCACTGGTTTCGCAGCAGTTAGTGTCTGGAAGACCAGGGGCAGGGTGAGCTGAACCTCCAGCTCAGTGCCCAGTAGTCCCACAAGACTCCACAGATGCCAACGTGACCTTGGGCTGCAGGAATGGAGCAAGCGGTCTAGGCATCTCCCACACTCCCACCCAGGGCCCCCACCTTGGCACTGCCCTGCCATCCCTTCTCCCTTCTCTCTCCCCTAAGCAGACCTGGAAATGCCAGCAGAGCCTCCCATCTCCCCTCCAGGACAGGCTCTCCCCCATCCCCACCTTGCCCCCATCCCCACTCGGGAGGCAGGACAGTAGGATGAAGAGGGCCACAGGGCCAGGAAAGGGAAAAAGAGAGAAAAATGTGGAGCAGAGGGAAAAGACTAACCACTCCCAGCCCTCAGTATTCATTCCCACTTTCATTATTCCTGTTCTAACCAGCTCCTTCCTGCTCCTTGCCCAGGGCACCCAGCGTGGCCCACGACCCACTCATTAATGCCCCTATCTGGGAATCTCTGGAATTCACTGTACTGGGTTAAGAGCTTGGCTCTACCAACCACTAGATGTGTGAATTTGGACAAATTATTTAATCTAAGCCTGAGTTTCCATATCTCAAAATGAGGATACTACTACTCATATCTATCTCATAGTTTAGGTATAGGATTAAATAAGAATTATATAGAAATACAGTGTGGACATAAAATTCATGTGCAATTTCACATAGTAAACTGCACATGAACTTTACGGACACGCTGTATATATACACATTCACACATACATAAAATTGTTAAGCTGTGTGTGTATCTTAACACAATGCCTGGCACAGAGAAGATACTCACAGGTAACTAGTGTTAGTTACAACATACAACCCTGGTAGGTAGATGACAACTTAGATTTACTATCTCAAACAACAGCTTCCACCCCTGACAAGGCCAAGGTTTATAAGAGGAAATGGCACAGGCCTGGCCCCTTCACTTTTTGTTCTGTTTCCGGAGGACTCCATATTCTAATTGGAGCATTTTCAGCGCTATTCCTCATGGTTCCGTTGGAGACAAGGGAATGTTAAAAAGAGAGTCTTACTTCACAGAATTCACAGCTGGCATTAGCAATGAAAAAGAAAATAACATAATACCTTTGTATCTAGTTAATTAAATATTGTATCTAAATATTTTCTGCGTGTCTCATCACACACTGAAGTCCCAGACTCTCAGGGCTGAGACACTGCAGAGGTGATGAGGCCCAAGCCTCCCTCGAGGCCTGAGTCTCCCCTGCAGCACCCTAGTAGGGGAAGAGGGCTTAGCATAACCTGTCTCCATTCCCAGAAAAACAACCCAGGGCATAGATCATGCTCAGTAATGTCAGCTTCCTACAGGAAGAACAGGTACAGTGCCCCTAAAAAGAAGGTACAACCATGAAGTTCATCCAGGCTTCTTGGGAATAAATCATGCCAGCAACCACCAAGCAAACAAATTTGTTTTTATTTGGAAGTGTTATTATCCGAAAACAACATATAATATATTAATAGTTCACTGAAGCAGAGAACATAGGCAAGCAATGACTGAAAATTGGCAGACTCAGGAAGAAATCTGCTGATTCAACTATGTGCCTGTTGAAACTTGGTTAACCTTCTGGAATCTGTTTCCTTGTCTGAAGATTGAAGGTAATAACAGCTGTTGTGAGGAGTGGTTAAGGCATGATGTATTTAGGGACACCGTATGGTGTTTGGCAAAGATTCAAGAAATTTTAAGGTTCTTTCCCCTTTTTGCATCAATAAGTGAGTCTGAAAAGATCACAAATATATAATGCTGAAAACAGGAGAAAGAAAATTTCCCCCTTTTGGACAAGAAAGCACTGCAGAGCACATATACCTGGCACTGGCAAGGAGGCACCCAGTTTTCACATCACCCCTGGAACAATGAGTGTCTGACGGGTGGCAGAATATCTTTGTGCCTGATTCTCCAACTCTGCAAACAGTGCTAGCCATTTCTCCCAAGGGATAAGCTGAAATCCAACATTCCTTACACGTGAACTGGGTCTTAGTAGTTCCAAACACTTAGATGAGCATTTAAGTCACCTTTCCCCACCGTGACTATGGGAGCTAGAGAAGGCAGGTGATTACTTACTGGTGAGGATGCTGATGACCTGGCCCAGGTGGCACTTGTGAAAGAGG
>CAUYON010129982.1:0-12660 GCA_963573935.1 Arctocebus calabarensis | reverse complement strand
CAAGCCTTCCTCAAGAAAATGGAAAGAGAGGAAGTCAATAACTTAATGGGACATCTCAAGCAACTGGAGAAGGAAGAATATTCCAATCCCAAACCCAGCAGAAGAAAAGAAATAACCAAAATTAGAGCAGAATTAAATGAATTTGAAAACAAAAGAATTATAGAACAGATAATAAATCAAAAAGTTGGTTTTTTGAAAAGGTCAATAAAATAGATAAACCTTTGGCTAACCTAATCAGGAAAAAAAGAGTAAAATCTCTAATTTCAATAATCAGAAATGGTAAAGACGAAATAACAACAGACTCCTCAGAAATTCAAAACATCCTTAACGAATATTACAAGAAACTTTACTCTCAGAAATATGAAAATCTCAAGGAAATTGACCAATACTTGGAAGCACACCACCTACCAAGATTTAGCCAGAATGTAGTGGAACTGTTGAACAGGCCTATATCAAGTTCCAAAATAGCATCAACTATACAAAATCTCCCTAAAAAGAAAAGCCCGGGACCAGATGGTTTCACGTCAGAATTCTGCTAAACCTTTAAAGAAGAACTAGTATCTATATTACTAAACCTCTTCCAAAATTTAGAAAAAGAAGGAATACTACCCAACACATTCTATGAAGCAAATATCACCTTGATCCCTAAACCAGGGAGAGACCCAACAAGAAAAGAAAACTATAGACCAATATCACTAATGAATATTGATGCAAAAATATTTAACAAGAAAATATACATTATTATAACTGTAGTTGGTGTGCTACATGGTCAAATACCAAGACTTAATCCCCTGATCTGATTGAAACTTCATATCTATTGACCCAGATTTACCCTTTCTCTGTTCCAACCTTCCCCACCCCACGCAGCCACTTCTGAGTATTTACTAAAAGGAAATGAAGCTGGTGTGTTGAAAAGACATCTGCACACCCATGCTCATGGCAGCATTTATCCCCCACAGCCAAGATGTGGAATCAACCTTAATGCCCATCAGCTGATAAATAGATTTTTTAAATGTGGTATATATACAAAAGGAAATACTATTTAACCTTATAAAAACACACAGGAAATTATGTCATTTGAAACAACATAGAGTACATTATGTTAAATGAAAGAAGTCAAGCACAGAGAGACAAATGCCATCTGATTTTACTTACATGTGGAACCTAAAGAAGTTGAACTTGCAGAGAGTAAAATGAAGATGGTTACTTCTTAATGTGTAGCTGGAGTTTGAAAGACAGTCCCTAAAGTGCTTAACACAGGCCTTTGGACATGTAAGATGTTATAGATATTTCTTTTCTCTTCCCGTATCCTGTCTTTTTTATTCTAATAAAGTTATGCTACAAGTTAGTCACTTACGAAAAAAAAAAAAAGAATGGAAGTACATTAATCTTATTTACTTGGGAAGAATAGACATTTTTCTTATAGTGAGTCTTCTCCTGTCTGTAATATGGTATATCTCTCCATTTATGTAGATCTTATATCTTTAAGAAATATTTTACCGTGGTGGCCTTGGGAAGGGCCATTAAGTTCCACACACTATTGGTGGTTCCTGCCAAGCTGCTTGGAGAAGGCTCAATAATCCCCAGCTGCACCACTGCTGCTAACGAGTCTCTGAGATTCTGATGAACAGACCTCATGCCCGCCATGCACTGGGAAACGTCTTGGTCAGTGAGCTTCTGGATGCTCTGGCCCCGCTGCGGGAGGAGCAGTGGCTGTGTGTCCTGATCTTCAGAAGTGGAGTGAAGTATGTTCTCTGCAGGTGCAGACTTCAGGGGCAGGAACAGATGAGCGAGGCAGAGGTGGGTGTCTTTGTCCGGGACTCTGAGGCCTAATGGAAGAGATCGCAGCCTTCCCTGCACCCACCGTTGCTGCTATCGATGGATTCGCCTTGGGTGGAGGCCTGAAGCCTACCTTGGCCTGCAGCCTCGGAGTGGCAGCTTCCTTGGCTGGCATGGGACCAGGGGCAGGAAACCTCACCTATAGCACCTACCGCCCACTTCCTCCTGCCCAATCCCACGCTATCCCACACTATCCCTGCTTTCCTCTTTTGCCCTATGTTCTGGGCTCTGCCCTTCCAGTCTAAGTCTGTCTGCTCCTTTGAGAAGTCTTAACCTAATGCCCAAGCTGAGCCTTCTCTGGACTCCCAATTCCAACTCAGATTCTTCACCCTGACACGTCTGTCCACCTGGCAGGAGGGACTCAGAGGCTACCCGCTGCCTGGGTGGCCTTAGTGAAAGATCTCATCTTCACAGCCGAAGACCAAGTGCATTGCAGGCCTATGCACCGGGGTTAGTGAATCACACTGGGGCCCAGAACCAGGCGGGTGATGCCGCTGACCACCGGGCAGGAGCGCTGGCCCAAGAGATCCTGCCCCAGGTGTGGTGACAGCCAAGATCAGACCCGCACTATGGGGAAGGCCCCGTGTTCTCCAGAGCTGTATATCCGTTGGCCCAAAGATAAAACCTTAACCCTTATTGAAGTTTTTTATCTATTCTGCCATCCAGTAAACAAACTTGAATCAAATTTTAATTTTTAATTAAAATGAAAATTGAAAATAGAATCAAATGGGCCTGAATGCCTCAAGTTAACAATATTCAAAAGACCTTCATGAAACATTTTGTTCCTCACTGACACTAGCCACGTGTGGCTCCTGGTGACAGTATTATGACATAGCCTTAAACTGTCCCAAAGACTGAAAAAGTGAGATTCTAAGAGGAATACAGAACTTCTAGACCATCTTTCCTTTCCTGCCATGCTGCCTGGTACAGAAATTCTTAAAATATATCATGTAGGACAGGAAGAAAAAAGAAAAAGAAAGATTTTACAGTCTGATTAATTTAGGTCCTATACCTTCTTTTTTTATTGCTAACAATTTTAAAGTTTTTGTCACAATTATAAACTGACATCTGTCTTTCTAACTGATTTCTAGCACTCTCCAGACTCTTATTTTATTGCGCTGTGTGGAAGAAGCACCTCATTCCTTGTCTTGTCAAATTATCATTGACCTTTCTTTCCTTTACAATTTACCATTATTCTATCTCTAAAAATTTACAGTAAGTTTAAAAAGCTATATCTGCTTTACCTCATGTCCTGTGTGTAGAATGCATGTGATTTGCCCTTGACAGAAAATTTATCACCATGTCTAGGTTTTACCTATGAATCAAAAAGGTATTTTACAAATATCTGTGAGAAGAAACTACAGGCAGGCAGGATTTGAAGTTGGACGTGGGATTACTTTGCATTCACAGGATTTAGTTGAAAAGTCTGGTGACTAGTCACTAAGTGACTAGTGCCTGCAATATTCACTATGCTTATGGATCCTCCTTTCAAGAGTGTTTTCACAACCCAGTCCTTTGATTCAAAGAATAGTGACCCCAGCGGTGTGAACAGGAAAGGAAGTGGAGAGATTCAGCATGAGGACAGGCTCCTGGGCGAATCCACCCAGCTGCCAAGGCTGACCTGTAGTTGTGGGCAGGTGCAGGGCAGAATGCAGAGGGAAGGCCACATTAGCTTCAGCGCTTAATGGCCATCTATCAAAGCTACAGATTTCAGGGGGAAGGTGGCCAAGTTCCTCCTATGGCAAAGCTCTGGGACAGAAAATCTAAAGCAATTCTTAGGTCAGCCTGACCATAAATGTCAGCCAAGAAACTTCTCTAAAGACAGAGGGGCACAGTCACCTGTACAGGACAGACCTCAGGCCAAGTCTTCAGTCCAGAGCACTCAGCAGGGTACCAGTTGGAATTGAGGGATTAAAAATGAGGCAAAAGGCCAGTGCCACCAATGGAGGCAGCAAGTGGGCAGAGCAAAGCCAGGATCTGATAACACTAATGGTGGTCTGGGAGTCACCCAGCACAAAAGGCCACCAGCATACATCAGATCCTGGGTCTGGCCTCTTAGTTCCTTGACCTCCCTGCCTTCCATGACTTTGCCCTTTACCACAGCTACTCACATTGTAATATCTAGATCAAGTCATTGCCAATGACTGCAGTTCCTCCGTAATTGCAGCTCCATGCACCCCATTTTCTGACCACCCCACTTCCCAACTGTGCAGCTGACTCCCCTGTTACCTGAAGGTCACCCATCATTCACTCTCACCAGATGGTGATTCCTTTGTATTCTGTCCCTTATGCTCTGATGTTCATTTCCAACTCTTGGCTCACCTTAAAGTCCATGGACAATCATTTGACAAGCAGTATACCTCATTTTATTATACTTTGCCTTATCCTGCTTTTGCATTTTTGAAAAATTGAAGATTTGTGGCAGCCCTGCATCAAACAAGTCCATTGGTGGCATTTTTCCAACAGCATAGGCTCACTTCATGTGTCTGTGTCAAATTTCGGTATTTCTCCTAATATTTTGCATTTTCTCATTTTGATTATATCTGTTATGGCAATCTATAATTAGTAGTCTTTGACATTACTAATATAATTGTTTTGGGGCACAACAAATTATACCCACATAAAACTACAAACTTAATAAACGTGTGTGTGTGTTCTGACTATGCCATGGACCGCCCATTTACTTATTTCTCTTCCTCTCCTCAGGTATCTCTATTCCTTGAGACATAACAATATTGAAATTAGATAAGTTAATAGGTGTTCAAGTGAGAGGAAGAACCATACATCTCTCATTTTAAATCAAAAGTTAAAAAAGATTAACCTTAGCAAGGAAGGTATGTCCAAAGTCAAGACAGGCCAAAAGTTAGGCCTCTTGCAAAGGAAAAGTTCTTGAAGGAAATTAAAAGTGCTACTTCAGTGAACACAGGAATGATAAGAAAGTGAAACAGCCTTATTGCTGATATGGAGAAGGTTAAAGTGCTTTGTATACAAGATCAAAATCAGCCATGTCATTCCCTCAAGCCAAAGCCTAATCCAGGCCAAAATCTTAACTCTCTTCCATTCTGTGAAGGCTGAGATAAGTGAGGAAGCTACAGAGGAAAAATGGAAGTCAGCTGAGGTTGGTTCATGAGATTTAAGGAAAGACACTGTCTCTGAAACATAAAAGTATAAAGTGAAGCAGCAGGTGCTGATGGAGAAGTCACAGCAAGTTATCCAGAAGGTGAGATTATTGAGGAAGGTGGCTACCTTTAATAACAGATCTTCAGTGTAGAAGAAGTAGCCCTGGCTCAGCACCTTAGCTCAGCAGCTAGGGTGCTGGCCACATATACTGGGACTGGAGGTTTCGAACTTGGCCTGGGCCTGCCAAACAACGACAACTACAACAAAAAAAAAAATAGCTGGGCATTGTAGTGGGCACCTATAGTCCCAGCTACTCAGGAGGCTGAAGCAAGAGAATTGCATAAGCTCAAGAGTCTGCGGTTGCTGTGATGCCACAGTAATCTACCTAGGGTGATATAGTGAGACTCTGTCTCAAAGAAAAAAAAAGAAGTAACCCTATATTGGAAGAAGATGCCATCTAGGACCCTCATAACTAGAAAGAAGTCAATGCTTAGTTTCAAAGCTTCAAAGGACAGGTTGGCTCTCTTGTTAGTGGGTAATGCAGCTGGTGACTTTACAGTTGAAGCCAATGGTACTTTATCATTCTGAAAATCCTAGGACCTTTAAGGAATATGCTAAATATACTCTGCCGTGTTCTAGAAATGAAAAATAAAAGCCTGGATCCACATCTCCTTGCAGCATGATTTACTGAATATTTTAAACCCACTGTTGAGACCTACTGCTCAGACAAAAGAGTCCCTTCAAAATATTACTGCTCGTTGACAATGCCCCTGATCACTCGAAAGCTGTGATGTAGAAATAAAGGAAATGAATGCTGTTTTAAGGCCTGTGGACACAGCATCCACTCTTCAGGCCCTGGATCAAGGAGTGATCTTGACTTTCAAGTCTTCTTATTTAAGAAATATATTTCATAAGGCTATAGCTTCTATATATAGTAATTCCTTGGATAAATCTGCGTAAAGTAAGTTGAAAATCTTCTAGAAAGGGTTCATTATTCTAGAAGCCATTAAGAACATTTGTGGAGGCAGTGCCTGCGGCTCAAGGAGTAGGGCGCCGGCCCCATATATTGGGGGCGGTGAGAGCAAGTCTGGCCCTGGCCAAAACTGCAAAAAAAAAAAAAAGAACATTTGTGATTCATGGGAAAAGGTTAAAATATCAACATTAATAGGATTGGAAGAAGTTGATTCCAACCCTTGTGGACAACTTTGAGGAGTTCAAGACTTCCATGGAGGAAGTCACTGCAGTTGTGATAAAACAGCAAGAGAATTGGAATTAGAAGTGGATCCTGAAGATAAGAATGACTTGCTGTGATCTCATGATCAAACTTGAGTGACTAAGATGTTGCTTCATACTGATGAGTAAAGAAAGTGATTTCTTGAGGTAGAGTCTCCTGGTGAAGATGCTATAAACACTTTTGAAATGACATCAAAGGACATAAGCTTAGTTAATAAAGGAGAGGCAGGGTTTGAGAGAATCAAATCCAATTTTGAATGAAGTTCTGTGGGTAAAATACTATCAAACAGCATAACATGCTATAGAGAAATCTTCTGTGAAAGAAGTCCATCAACGCAGCAAACTTCATTGTTGTCTTACTTTAAGAAATTGCCACAGCTATCCCAGCTTTCAGCAACCACCACCCTGATGAGTCAGCAGGTGTCATCATCAAGGCAAGACACTCCACTAGCAAAAGATTATGACTTTCTGAAGGTTCAGATAATGGTATTTTTTATTATTATAAAAATAATATTTCAAAGCAATGAAGTCCTTTTAATTAAGGCATGCACATCAATTTTTAAGACTAAATGCTATTGCACACTTTTATACATATTCGGAAAACAAAAAAATTGATATGACTCCCTTTGTTGCTGTGGTCAGGAACTGAACCTGCAATATGTGTTGGGTGTACCTGTATGCACTCCCTTGCTTGTTTGCTTAACTCTTTCGGCCTTCTCTTACTTCATATTCTCATTTAGCAAAAGGACAAATTAGGTCATACTGGATAGTCTCTGTTTGCTCATTCAGATCCACTATCTCCCCTTCTCCACACTGCTCTGTGCCCTAGCAGACTGTCTTTTATAGATGCTTCAACAAGCCTTCCTTACTCTTTAGTTACCAGTTGGGTTCAGCCACTGAGAGGCAGAGGCAGGAGAGGGAAGGCAGGAGAAAGAGAGGTGGGAGTATCAATCTTTTGCTTCTCCAGTCAGGCTGCAACTTGGCAGTGGCTGAGTTTCTCTAAAGCCACAGCTCTGAATGCTGTGTATGTCATAGGATCCCAATACCTATACTTACATCTTGCCCTTTTAGCCTTGGGGTGATAAGGCTCCCAGCTATTGTTACTTCTGGGGTACTTGACTATCTTTGTGGGTTCCATTAACATTGACCATACCTTTGAAAATTGTCCCTTCTTTAGATTCTCTTCATTTAACTCCTCTTGAAAGTAGCTTCTCTGTCCTCTCTGGGTTAAATCCAACTCTCAGCCACTTTTCACCTGTACTTATGTATCCACACAGGCACCAAATATCCAAATATCCAACCACCTGACAAGTTGCACTTCAAATTTATGACCAGGAACCACGACTGAGCCCCTAATGCCTAGAGGCAATGACACCATCCATTTCAAGTTCATTCATTCTCTTACTCTCTTCAACAACTATTTCACACCTTCTTTATTCTTAATCCCCAAAACTTCATCCACATCTTCACTCTCAACAGACAATTTCATTTCCTACTTCACTAAGAAAATTGAAGAATTTTCAATTTTCCTCAGACTTACACCATCTTTTCCATCTACCAACCACCCTCCTATACCACAAACTCAGCTTTCCTTCCTGTTAGCAAAAATAGACTTCTATACTCTATAAGCCAATCTCTGTACTTGTGGACTGGACTCAATCTAATCAATGACATTGCTTTAACAATTTTCCTTTGTTTCCTCACATCATTGATCTTCTCACTCTCTATATGTTGGATCATTCTCATCAGTCATATAGGCATGTGATATTTCTCCCCCTTAAGACACCACACTAATAAAACACCTCTCTTAATCTCTTATTAGCTACATTCAATTTCTTTTCCTTTTCTTTTGCAGCAAGATTCCTGGAAAGAGTTGTCTCTATTTTTACTATCTTCAGCTACTTTTCTTCTATTCCACTTGAACCCATCCAATCAGTTTCAACCCCTAATAAATCCACTGAAATTGCATTTGTCAGGTCACCAGTGATTTCCATGCTGTTAACTATAATGGTCAAAGCTTGGACCTAGACCTATCAATAGCTTATGGAGCTCTCACTCATCCTTAATATTATCCCAACATACCACATTCTCTTGGTATTCATCCTACCTCCTGGGTTGCTTTTTCTCACTTTCTTTGACTGTTTGCTTCTCTTAATTCATCCCCTTAATGCCTGAATTCAGACTTAAAGTCTGAATTCTCCAGGACTCACACTTTGAACTTCTTTATCTATATCTTGATAACTTTAAGTAGTGTTATGCCTTTAAGTAAAATTTATATGCTCATGATCCCTATATGAAATCTCTTTGAACTCCAAATTCATATGCCCCAATGCCTCCTCTTGAATGTCTGATATTTCCAAAACAAACATCTTGATTTCTCTCTGTTCCCTAAACTTTCTCTATAGTCCTCCATATCTCTACTGATGTCAACACCAACTTTCTAGTAGCTTGGACAAAAAAAAGTATTGGACTTATTTTTTATTTTCCCCACCATAATCTCTTATTTTATTTCTTATTACCCTCCTTGCGCAAATGGTTCCAGCTACACTGGTTTCTTGGCTATCCTTTGAATATGCCAGGTATATCCCTTCCACAGAGTCTTTGTTCTGTCCCTCTGGCTAGAATGTTCTTTCCACAAATAACCTCTACCTAACTTCCTCCCATCCTTATAATCCTTGCACAATTTCCTCTTTCTTGGTAAGACTTACCCTGACCATTCTATGTAATAATGCAACTTAGACACACATATGTGCACGCACTCACACATGCGTGCACACACACACATCCCTGGCTCTACTTTGTTATTTTCTCATAGAACTGACTGCCTTAGTTATGATTCAGTAGAAATGCCATAGCTGACCACCTCCCTGCATTGACCACCTCCTTAAGTTGACCTAATTTTCATAGACTAGACATACACCACATGTACGTATCAATACCGTAGGCCTAGTTCCTTATGTTGACCTCCATCCATTGACCAGTTACCATCCCTTAGGTAGTCAACTTACAGAGGTTCTACTGTATTATTGCCTATCACCCCTACTGAAATATAAGCTGTACAAGGGGAGACATCTTTCTGTTTTATTCATTGATATATCTCAAGTGTTTAGAACAGTGCCTGGCACATAGTAGGCACTCAAGTGTTGTTGAGTGAATGGAAAGTGATTTAAATGTTAATCCTGCTGGTTTGGGGGAAGAATATAAGCCTGTTCATACCCTGTTTATCTCAGGCAAAATGAGATCCAGAAGCAGGTCACAACTTATGAAGTCTATCTTGATAGACCTGGACAGGAAAGTCTAGACCAACACAGATGTAAGTTCAGGAAAAGGAAAAAAAAGGCCAACACATTCTCTCAATCTTGAAGCAGTGTAAGGCTTAGCTGGGAGGACCCTTTTCAGGGCTGGGTGGAGTTGGGAGAATTCTATGAGGTCCAGATATGGAGAAAGTAATAAAGACCAAAGATTTATTCATTGATGTGACTACAGAAAGCCTTTGCCTATGATGAAATAAGCTCTCAGGCTCAGCGACTGTGGCTCAAGTGGCTAAGGCACCAGCCACATACACCTGAGCTGGAGGGTTCAAATCCAGCCTGGGCCTGTCAAACAACAATGATGGCTGCAACCAAAAAATAGCCAGGTGTTGTGGTGGGCGCCTATAGTCCCAGCTACTTGGGAGGCAGAGGCAGGAGAATCGCTTGAGCCCAGGAGTTGGAGGTTGCTGTGAGCTGTGATGCCACAGCACTCTACCCAGAGTGACAGCTTGAAGCTCTATCTCAAAAAAAAAAAAAAAAAGGAAATAAGCATCTCAGTATATTTTTGTAGAAGATATTCAGGAGTACAGAGATTATAGATTGTGTGCGTACATGTGCATAGACAGCACGTTTTTTCTACCTTTTCCTGAATGTATCTTATATAAGCCAGAAGGAATGAGACAACATGCAAGCCTTAGACCAAAGCTGGGTGCCAAAGATTTTCAGTTCAGGCTTCTCTACCCAACTCTTTATAAAGTTTCACTTCCTGAGGAAAGCCAGCCTGCTGTCCTGGCATCCACAGACATTAATCTCTTCTACTACAGCTCAGAGTTTTTCAAAGTATGGCCTGTGGATAACCCTAGTAAGAACAGTTAGGTATCTCTTTAAAAATAAATTCCTGCCTCCTCCTCAGATCTGCCTAATCATGGAGTAGGGCCAGGAATCTGCATACTCAGTAAACTCTCCCCATAATTCTGGCACAAACTAGAGTTGGAGAACTACTGCTGTAAATGGAAGGACGTGTTTTTGCCGTACTTTAAATTTGCCTGTGTTATTTCATCTTTTATTCTGTGCATCCTCCTTTTTACTGCACTTTTTAAAAGCGTAAAAAGAAGACTTTGTTCTGAAAATAATCCGTGTTTGGGATTGATTGGAAAACTACAGAGGAAATTTACTTAGTTCATCGATTATGTGTCTGTTTATTCCACTTCACGTACCGTCAGGTAGGGGATAAAAAGCATCATTCCATATCCTGCCCAGGCACACAAATTGCCCTCCTCTCCTCCTTAGGCTTTTGTTGGGCTTTTAAACTGTCTTGTCCCTACCTCCAGACCAATAATCTCTTCTAATTTAAGGATTGCCTTCTAGAGGAAGTGAACAGTTTCACATCAAACATAGGACCTCAGCAGAATATGAGGCAAAATTATCCCCTCTAAATATTGATTAACCCAAGACTAGATTGTACCAGGCAGACCATGGTCCCTAATGTCGTCCATTAGTTAGACCATCATTTTCATAAACTGCAATCTGTGACAATGCTTCCCTGGAAGACCAGCCCATTGACTGAGCACCAAACATAAATAAGGTCATATATAAAGAAGTCCCCCCAAACTTATTACTCAATTAATTCTAGCAAATAATTGGATGATCTTAAGATCTTCCAGTCTATTTCTAAAAGGGAAATGCAATAGAGGAAATGTAGCTAATAGAATTCCTATCATTTCTATTTCTCTCTGAAATAAAATTAATCAGCTTTTATCAAAAGAGCCTTTAAAGCAAGCTGTGTCTGCTTAGCTCATCCCTGTTATCATTGACACTAAAGAGAATTCAACAGACACTGGGATAATTGCAAAAGGCCTCCCCCTCCACTTTTTTATTGAGATACAGTCTCACTGTATTGCCCAGGCTACAATGCCACAGCCTCATCCTAGCTCACAGTAACTTCAAACTCCTGGGTTCAAGCATCCTCCTGCCTCAGCCTCCTGAGTAGCTAATATTTCTATTTTTAGTAGAAATGGGGATCTTGTTCTGCTCAGACTGGTCATAAACTCCTGAACTCAAGCAATCCTCCCAGCCCAGCATTCCAGAGTGCTAAGGTTACAAGCATGAACCACCACACCCAGCCCCTCAAAAGGCCCTTTATTCGACGTTGGATTATTTCGCTTTCAAATGATATCTCAACTCCCCCTGACAACCAAAAAGAATTCCAAAACCCTGTAAGAGATTTAGGAAACTTTCCATATACCCTTTCTCTTCAGAACCCAGTTGCTCTTTGAAAGAATTGTCTTTATAATCACTTTAGAAGGGCATGCTGAAATGTCTGTCATTTTGGAATTTCTGTATTGTTTTTTAGTTTTCACTTCTCAAAATAATACTGTGAAAAATGTTTCCAATTTTCCCAACTTTGGTAGGATGGGAGGAGGAGATACTTTGTACATTTATTAAATCTAGGCTAGAATCTCATTACTTCATTTGCTACAGGGAGGAATTTGGTAAAGAGGGCCATTTCATATGGTGAAAAGTTGAAGGGAAGGCTAACTGACAAAGAAGGCCATCCCCATACACCATTTTCACCTACACACCAGTGCTACAACACTGCCTCTTAAAGCCTTATATCAAACCTTCACATGAAATGGAAATAAGATGGCAAATACATCTTATATCCTGACCAAAGAAGCATTCAACATGCCCTGTCTTTTAGTGAATTGGCTTGGAGAGTAGTCTTAAGGTGGATGGGGTGGGACAAATCTCCATTTGTTCAGGGTGGAGAACCAGCCTGAACAAAACAGTATGCCAGGACTGCCCACCACTAGAAGCTTTAGGAAGGACCATTTTTTGAGAACTTTGGTGCCTGGACAGGCAGAGACCTCCCCGGTCAGCTGTAAAAGCTCTAATTCAAATTGGGAGCAATTTTGAAGTATGTGTATGTTATTCCTGTTCTCTTACAGGATTCCCTACAAGTCCTAAAGAGATAGGAACATGACTTTGAATTCTAACCTTGGTTGGAATCCTGCCTCTGCTATTTATTTTATTTTATTTTATTTTATTTTATTTTATTTTATTTTATTTTATTTTATTTTTGAGACAGAGCCTCAAGCTGTCACCCTGGATAGAGTGCTGTGGCATCATAGCTCACAGCAACCTCCAATTCCTGGGCTCAAGCGAGTCTCCTGCCTCTGCCTCCCAAGTAGCTGGAACTACAGGCACCTGCCACAAC
>CAUYON010129980.1:0-20126 GCA_963573935.1 Arctocebus calabarensis | reverse complement strand
TGTCTTTATATAGTGATCAAGAAAATGCCATGAAGGCTATCCGTAACAGTACGATCAAAACATTTCTGAATGTATATGAATCGTGCCCTATGATTGCACCAATGTACAGAATTATGATTCAATAAAATTATAAAAAAAAATAGAATGAACACTCCATGCGTTTACATTGAAAGAATTTATATTATTAAAATAGCCATGCTGCCCAACGCAGTCTCCAGATTCAAGACAATCTCTATCATTACTAGCATTATTTGCAAAACAAAATAATAAATTCTAAAGCTTATATAGGATCAAAAAGAGCACACATAGAAAAAAATCAACTGTGGGCACAAAGAACAAAGCTGGAAGCATTACAGTATCTGATTTCAAAATATATTACCAGGCTAGAGTAACCAAAACAGCATAGTACTGGGATAAAAACAAACATGTGGACTAATGAGACAGAATAGAGAAGCCAGAAATGTAGCCACATATTTCCAGCCAAGTGATCTTTGACAAAGGCAAAAATAATTTCCATTGGGGAAAGGAAACCCTACTTAATAAATACTGTGGTGAAACTTGGATATCCAGATGGAAAAGAATGAAAGTGGACCCCTATCTCTCACCATATACAAAAATTAACTTAAAATGGATTAAAAACTTAAACATAAGACCCCAAACTATAAAACCACTAGAAGAAAACATAAGGAAAATACTTTAGGGCATTGGTTTAGGTAGGAGAATTTAAAGCCGTAGATGACAGAAACCAAATAAGCAAATGGAACTATATTAAACTGTAAAGCTTCAGTGCAGCAATTAATTTATGAGTTATGGTTACCAGTTCTGAAAAAATTCTGGATCTTGCATTATTCTTTTGTTAAAATGATTGAATGATTTAGGCACATTGAGGTTGCCATGATACTTGCAGGTTGTCCCCTTTTGAAAGAGTACAGTGATCTCACCTAATTAATTTATTTGCAAAACACAGTTGAATATTTATAATTGCAATGAAATTTGCATCTGAACTGGGACAAATATTGGGATGGGTTGAGATTCAAATAAGAGGGCACTGAACTTAACAATGGTAGAATCACTGGTAATGGACAATGGAGTTTACTAAGAGAGTTTTGGAGGAGAAGCCATGAAGTTTAAGATGATATAAATTTTGATGCTAGCAAAGGTCATAGTAAACTTTTGATAATGGATTTAGAGAAAAAAGAAAAGAAAGAAAAAAGCAAAAGAAAAGCATTGGTACTTTGTATATTTATATTTATAATTCAGGTTAATATCTCTATACATCCACATTGATTTATCTATGTGTACCTATATCTGTCTCCTTATCTATGTTATTTGCTTAAAATTCAGAGTTGGCAAGGGAGAACATTCATCTTAAGTGGTCTATTCTGTAATAGTCAACTGAATTAAGAAGATTAGGATTGTCAGCATTTATGTTTCAGTCAAGTAGCAAGTACAGTCAAGACGGTACATCCCACCAGATATTATCAGGGACATGTGATTGCTGTAGATTATTCTACTATCTTCAGAGATAGGATGTGGATATCTGCATTGCGATCTGGAGTTTTAGGGGGTAGAGCAAATTGCCTGCTGAACTCACAGTCGTGCTTGGAAGAGACTGACAAGCAAAGATTAAAGTGGATCCTGATGCAGAACTGATTTGATTGGATCTGATGGAACCACGTCAGGAAAGGTGTGTGATTACCATTTTTGGAACTAGGTTTGGCTCAATCCATGGGCAGTTTTGCTGAATCCTTGAGCATACAAATTTTGAAGGACACACTTAAATTTAGAAGGGAAAGAATATGAATATTTATAACTGGTACTTTTCACAGAGCATTTATTAGCACCAAAAAATATTGGATGGGCTTTCACCAAAAATATTTCAAAGTAAATTGCATTCCATTTAACACATATTGGTTATGATCTATAAGGTATTATCTACAAGATATTAGTATATTGATTTTTAACAAAATTGCTTTTTGGTTTGTTTTTTTTTGAGACAGAGCCTCGAGCTATCGCCCTGGGTAGAGTGCCAAGGAGTCACAGCTTACAGCAACCTCCAGCTCCTGGGCGTAAGCCTCCCAAGTAGCTGAGACGACAAGGCCACACCACAACCCCGGCTATTTTGGGATTGTAGTTGTCATTGTTGTTTGGCAGGCTCAGGCTAGATTTGAATCCACCAGCTCTGGTGTATGTGGCTGGTGCCTTAGTCACTTGAGCTACAGGCCCAGAGCCTAACAAAACTGCTTTAAACATTGTATCTACAGTTTTAAATTCAAACTCTAATGTAAATGAAAAAAGCAGACACTTCTGAAACTCCTGAGAGGTAACAGGATGCAGAGGGGACTGGGCAAAATGAGGAGTTTCTTCACTTGTAAATGTGGACTGCTTGGCTTACCCTGATAGTCGTCTTGTGGAAATGCTGCCCTATCGAAAATAATTTGGATTGTTTTTGACAAAGCTTATGACATTGTTAAATCATCTACTAATTCTGATATTTTTATAATTCTAAAGTGCGAGAAAAAGTAAGTATGCGACAGGAGGTGGCTGTAGACCCCTAGGAGGTAACCTTGCCTGTGTCAGTACTGAGAAAATTACTCCGCTATAAGAAATCTGTCACTTGCTCCTTGTTTGGGAGGGAACATGCTAGACCACTGTTCCTGAATCTGTTTTTCACAGTGACTCACAGCAAAAACTTCAGAAGTTAATGTTTATGGGTGTGAGTTTTACATACGAACATGCACAGCATATACTCTCTATATTGCTGAAATGTAGCCATCAATTCATAATTTAACAAAATTGTTCATTTAAAATTTATGCCTCCCTTTATGTTAAAAAAGAAAAAGAATCATTTTGGTCCCTCCCTTTGTCTCTCTCTCCGCATTCTCTGCCTTATTTCAGTACACACCCCTCTCCTTCATCTGGTCTGTCCATTTCCCAGGCCATTGCCTATTTAGCTAGAGGGAGCCGGAATGAAATCAGCTAAAAAGATTTCCAGTCTAGTATGAAAGGGGGTAATGAATACAGCAGGACCAGTTACAATAATGCCACCATTTTAAATGTTCTCTATATTAAAAATTCTATCCCTTATTTGCTTAAAATATATTGCCTATATTTTAGGTTCTTGCACTCTGACTTCTGGTTTTTCGGAGCAGAGGGAGAGCAGAACTGGCTGCACAAAATGTTTCTGTCTAAATAAGGTCCCTTTTCTCTACTCCAATCTGTCTTGTGCAAATAAACCCAGTGACTATGATGGAGAAGAAATAAGAGGAGAAGACGTCCTTTGGGAACTTTTCCTAGGAATACCCTCTCGGTTGCTCAGTTTACCTTCTCCCTTAAGCTTGGAGATCATACTCAAATGCAGCAGCGTGCATGCCCACAGGCTTAGGCACATTCTGTAGGAGGGATTTGAAGAGGAGCATCTCCTTTATTGTATTCTTCGTTATTTATCTACCTGAAGTAGAAGTGTTGAGATGAGGTCGTCTTTACCAGCTTATTTGCAGGTTGGTTTTCTTTTGAAGGGCAGCTATTAAAATAAACCCTTAGGATTGCTCATGTCCTTTTTTTCTTCTTTTTAATATAAAGCAATGTCATCACTTTTTTCAAGTATTATATTCCTCCTCAATAATTGATATGTTACATTAAAGGAGCACAAAATGATCTTAATTATGCAATAATGATCAAGGCAAAGAGTGTTTCCTGGGAACTAATGGTTGCCTGAGAGCAGGTGATGGCTTCAGGGCCAGCTGGTTATTAAGCCACAGGAAATGCTGCAGGCCAACATTTGTATTATTTCTCTGAGATGAAAATGAACCCCCAAAAAAGGCGAAATGGATTTTTTCGCCACTAATGGGTAAAATGGCCTCATTTTGGATGCAAAAGACATTTCAGCAAAAGGGATGTGTTCTGTAAGAGCAAAATCAAAATTCTCAGCGTCTCTGCTGTTTGTTTCAGATATAGTACAGCACAAATAATGTTTCATTATTGATCTGAAATTTTGATGCATCTAAAAATACTATAAGACATTTAAGTATTTATCTAGTTCTGCAATGGGTGTTGAACCTCGTGTCTACTATTTACTTTGATAGTATTTTCTTTTTTTTTTTTTTGGTGAGCTAGAAATTTAATTTCAATGTCTTTAATATTGAAAACAATTACTTTTGGAAACATTCAGACGATAGGTATCTAATCTAATAACAATCAAATAGCATGACGGATTTATTTCCTTTGGTTTCTAGGATTCCTTCAGATAAAATATTAAATAAAGATATCTGCCCAAAAGATACCTCGAGATTTGTGTTCTCTCAGGTGGCACCATGTCATTAGAGATGAATTTTTTTTAACTTTCTCAACTGAGATTCTTTTCATCAATTTGCTAAGTGGGTACTAGAGCTGCTCCCATCTCTCTAATTTATGGTAAGATCATACAAAACGGAGCATTTTGTAAATATTAATGCTAAAATAATGTAGTTATAACTATATTTATTGTATCATATTAGCCCTGTAAAACCAAATATTTTATCCTATTTTCCATATTTTGATGCAGAATTTTGAAGGAGAGAGGAGCCAACCAAAAGATCTGGAGACTCGGCTGGGATAATTTCAGAGTGAAGTTAGTCAAAAAATGGTAGATTATAATCCAAATACAAAATGAACATTCATGGACCCATACAGAAATAAACAAATGATAAAATGTGTATATAAATAGGAGAGAACTTATTCTGCCTTGCTGAAAAATTCCAAATAATTTCTGTAGATGCTCCACCCTCAAGGAGGTGGGACTTGGCTCCCCAGTCCTGAGGGGTGGGCAGGGCATAGAGACTTCCTTTCATAGACTTCCTTTGACAAAAGGGGAGGTGAAAACCACAATACAGATGAAGCACATGAAGTGTGTAACTCAGACCTTGACATATTTATCAGCAATGTTTAGAGTTTAGTCGTATTCAGTATAGAACCTTATAAAGTTGTGTTCATCTTTCTGATGAATACAGGCATTCTTCTTACAGAGAAAGTTCAAAATCCAAATGCTTTGGGAGAATATTATCTTTTCCCTGCCACTATGAAAGTGGGTAAAATAATGTACAGCAAACATACAGCCACAAACTAAATGTGTTATGTTACCAAGAAATATGTTGAGAGGTACATAGGAGATCTTGCTGAAGATTTACAGAAAAAAAATTATTTAAAAAACTATACAATGTGAAGTATTTGCTTTATAAGTAGATTTAAAATAAACAGTGGATCTCTAGTAGAATGTAATTTTCTTGAAGGACGAGATTTGTATCTCTTTTGCGTTCAGCTAATTCCACACCTAGCACAGTCTCTGCCACACAGTAGGGCTCAGAAGCTTTTCCTTGTATGCAATCCATAAATATTTTAAGCTATTTGCTAGATATGAAATTAATAATCAATACAGCACCATTTCCTTTGTTGATCACTAAAGGAAATATATGTTAGAGCAACTATTTTCAATCATAAATGGCTTGCTTAATAACACCATGCTTCATGGTAAAGAATAGAGCCAGCTATTCTGGAGGGGAAGGTTCTTCATTTAGAATACAGGAGGCAGTGGAGGCTAGCAAGGGACCAACTCTCTGAACTAAAATTCTGGTGCTTCCAACTGTAGAAGTGGAATAATACTAGGATGACCCTCAAAGAAAACCTATGAGGATGAAGTTAGTTAACATTTGCTTCTTAAGTATGAAATGTGCAATTTCCTTAAGTACTAAGTTTGACAGTTGATATATCTGACATTTCACTTTAACATTTATTTATTTATTTATTTATTTATTTATTTATTTATTTATTTACTGTAAAGGTACATTCTTACTCTTTCAAACACACATTTGGCCTGTGGTCATCTTTCTATTTTATTTTAGAGAAATTTTCATGAAACCATAGATAAGTCAAAACTCTGTGTTGTTTTCAAATGTAAGTTCACACTGGAAACAGGACAGCCCAGACAGCTCATGATACCAATGAAGTCTTTGGGAAACACATGGCTAATGAAGGAACAGTAAGATGATGGTTTGAGGAGCTCTATTTTGGTGATTTTAAACTTGAACATGAGCTATGTGAATGACCTGAGACCAACATGGATGATGATGAGTTGAAAGCTGTGGTGGAAGTGAATCCATTTCAACATATGTGTGAATTAGTAGCAAGGTTTGGTGTAATGATTCCAATAATAGTGGGCCATGTGCCACAAATTGATGAGGTGAAGAAGCTGGATAGATGGATTCCAAAGGAATTAAATGAGAGTAAGAAGAGAAACTGCCTTGAAGCTTGCCTTTGTTTGCTGTCACATCATGAAAGAGAACTATTTCACCCAGTTGTTACATGTGATGAAAATGGGTTGTTCTTGACAGGAGCAACTGTTTGTCACAAGGCTTGGATGAAGATTAAGTGACAAAACGCAGACCTAAACTGAGCATTCACAGGAAAAAACTTATGGTGCGTGTCTGGTGGCCCCATGCTGGTGCTCTCCACTGCAGCTTCAGGATGCCTGGTCAGTCAGTCACAGCAAAAAGTCTGCTCAGATGATGAGATGAAGGGGTAAGGATGGTTGTGATCAAGCACTTGAGATGGGTCAATAGAGAAAGGCCAGTCCTCTTGCAAGACAATGCCGCTCAAACTACAAAAGCTAGACTTGGAAATGCTCTCATCCACCATATTCACCAGGTCTAGTAGCAGCTGACTATTATTTCTTTCAGGCTTACGACCACTTCCTGCAAAGCAAAATATCCAATTCTCAACAAACTGTGGAAAGTGTTTTTCATAATTTCATCACCACTTGCTGTATGTTACTGCTGGTGCACACAAGCTACCATTAAGATGATAAAATTATATCAATAGCTTAGGCACAGACTTTGATTAATTATACTGCTTCTTGCTTGAGATGTAATAAAGTAAACTTTTGACTGAAAATTGGACATTTCACATTTAATGACCTAATATATGTAAAGTACTTAAACTACTGTCTAAAACTATGTAATTGCTACATAAAGGTAAGCCATTATTAATTTTAATATTCATAATTTAAAATAACATTCTAAGATATAGTTGTAGACTTTGCATAACATAACAGTCATTTATCATTTATTTTTAATTCATATGATATCACAGTAGAGAAATCACAGCAGAGAGGTGCCAACTCCTTTTTATCAGAATTTAATATTGTGGTTATTAATTCAAGACCTTAAAATAGTCTTGACTCATGTATAAAAATCTCAAATATCTCAATATAAAAACTTGAAATTCTTAAAAATGAAAAAAATTCAATGGGCTTTGGACTCATTTCATAAAGTATAAAAATTTAAGAACTTTAGACCAATGTACAGGAACAACTGATTAACATCAAAACTGATGAAAATTTACTAGACAAATAAACAGAATTATTAAATGGGCCTCATGAATTGTCAAGTACAGTTGAAAAATTAATGTAATGATTTGATGTTTATAGGTAGTGATTAACTTCTTCCATTATTTCTTAGCTTGAAAGCCTTTAAAACCAAATGTTGATATAAATTAAACTAAGAAAGTAATCCCCAAATTGCTGCATTTCAGGGTATCAAACCAAAATCTTCCAAAATATTGAAGAAAATTTCATTGACATTGCCTTCTTTAAAGATATTATTGTTTTTCTTTTTGATATAATAAGAATAGTATCATAAAGCTGACTCTTAAATGTGTACTATTACATAATTAATAAAATGTTGATTCCTTATTCATTTCATTATTTATTTTTATACTTTAGGGACATATCATGATGCACTCAAAATATTAGTATTGCCAAACATTCAGGACAATGTAAATTTATAAACAATGAGGTATACAAAAGTTGGAGAAATGTTAATCTTTTACCAGACCATTGGAAACGATTATATTCATTATTATTTGGGGGTAAAATTTAAGTAATAAAAATAAAATCTTGTATAACATTAAATGGCATACTACTTTAACTTGTCACTATTCAATCTGAAGGCCTGGTTTAAAAATAAAGGTTTTCTGAAATATGCGCTATTACCTCCACTGTGATTACCTTTTCTTGGTAAGAGTTGACCATGTTCTAGCCAACATACAGAGGCTGTAGTCCTTTCACCTAGGATATTTATATAGTTGCAAGGAAAGATTTATATTGCATTTAGGGTTTCCCTAATCTTTTAGATTTCCTGTTCTTTATGTAAGAAAAGAAATAGAGGAAGAAATGTTTCAAAATAAGAATCTTACGAGATTTCAATGACATTATTGCCTTTTATGTTTGAAGCACAAGTATCTTTCTATTTCATTCATATTAGTACTTTTTCCTTTCTTTTTTTGTTCCTTGTCTTTTTTTAATCTTTCAAGCACTTTTTCATTTTTATCTTCCATTTGAATTTGGGTAGTGGTCAATTTTAATAGCTTGCATTGTGGGCTTATTTTCCTAAAATATTAGAGCAACTATTAATAGATTGATGTAATTAAACTAAGCAGAAGGATTTCAGTCTTATATTCATTAGCACATATTTATGGATCATCTGGCATGAACAAGATCAGAAATGGTAGCAAGTTAAGATGGGAGTGTTGGATTTCATGCTTCCAAGGACCTTTCATTCTAGTATGGGAAAAAACAAGCATATAAATATACTACAGGACAGTACCTTTACAAAGTGAAAGTTATCTTTTAATATTTCAAAGTAGTAGTAACCAATTCTGGCTCAGTTGAGCTTCAACTTTGTGAGAAGACTTAGCATTTGACAATATCTTAAAAGACAGTTAAGATCTCAGGAGCAAATTGGGCACTCAAGTGGTCAGAATCAGTCTATACAGAAATGTAGACCTCAAAAAAGCTGCCAAGATCGTCGTAGTTTTCAAAAGATTGAAAGCTAATTTACATAACATATGACACGATTTGAGCAGACATTCACACCTCTCTCTCCATGTGCTCAATGGAATGGGCACAGTTGCATGAACTACACTCATGCCTCAGCTGGTGCCCCTGTCCCTGGGATAAAGAACTCAGGAAGTCTCCACTGCAACAGTCGTTATTGGCCTCCTTGAAGAAATTCTTCTAGTTAGAAATTTATTTGTTTATACATCCAACTTCTTTATTTAGTTTTCATTTTTTGTTAACAAAGAAAATGAATTTATTCTTTCTTATTCTGGAGGCTGGGAAGTCCATTGTCAAGGTTTCGTGAATGGGTGGGAATCTTCTTGCTGCATTACGCCATCGTAGCTACAAGAGTGAAGGGGCATGGTGAGGGAATGACTACCATCCTCTTTAAATTCAACCAACCCATGGTGCATTTTAGAAAAGTCACCTTCTTCTTAGCAAGAAATAGCTTAAAAATCAGATCACTTTTCACTGAATATCTGATAAAATTTCCATTAAGGAAATAAAGGTTTTGATAGTGGTTGGCGGAGAGAGCTATTTTGGCAGAAAAGGAAAATGTGCCTGGGTGGAATACCAAAGCAGAGGGCTGTGGGTTGTCAGAGAGAACATTTAGGGATAAGAATATAGGGACCTCAAAAGCTAAGAGAGAAAAGCAAAAAAGGAATAATGCAAAAACTATATTTCAATCATTTCAAATTTTACCAGTAGCTTACCCAGCAGAGTTAAGCTTTTAAATCTTTTTAAAAATCTTTTTCAATAATTTCAACCCAGTCTGTGTCTTCTTCACTGTATCTGAGTTTCCTCCATCATGTGTGTATAACAGATCAAGTGCATTATCTGTCAAATGAAGTGCTTGTATTTAAGTGGACTCTAAAAATATTACTGAAGAATGTTTGATTCAATGTCTATTTGTTGGTACTGCTCTTCATTGTAAATGAGTTAGTGTTAGAGAACTTTTATTTTCTATGGAAGACTTAGAAAATTATGGGATAAAAGGCTAGATATAAATAAATATAAATGTATTACATATCTATATATGAGAAGAAAGGCTTGCTACATATATACATATATATATATATAATACATTTATATTTACCCACTGCAGTGATAGCAAACCTTTCCTCTATTTTAACATTGAATAACATTGAATTCAATTTGGGGGTTTCTCAACACTCACTACTTTGTATATTAATTCCATTTATCTACTGTCCACTAGATTTCAAAATTTGTGAGGCAAAATCTGCTTCATTTTCCGCTATCTACCTTAAATAATGTCTAGATTAAAGCTGAATGAATAAATAAATCACTCTTCATACATCAGGACTTAGTCTATATGTTGATTTAGCAAGATATTTAAATAACACTTTTCATAATAGTTGCAGGTTATAAAAGTGCAGCTTATTTGGTTTGTTTTGTCTTTTTTTGTTTTTCCTCAAAAACAACTAGTACTTGGACAGGAACATCGCAGCTATCACTTCTGTATGTGCTCTGAGATGCATGAACAAAGTGTAGGTTGAATGAAGGAGTGTCCTGGGGATTTGCTAGAGGGTCTTCATATTGATATTCTTTTTTCTGTAAGGAATGAAAATGAAGTTATCAATGAGTAAAGACAGGCATTTGAACTTCATACTTACTTATAAGTTTCTCAAGTTTTTTTTTTTAATTTTTTATATCAAGGTAACTGGGGTTGGGTGTTGCAACTGTAACCTTAATAATATTACAATCACCAGATTTATTATTACTGCTGCAATGTCAAGAAATTAAAAAAGATAAGGTGTACAAGAACTTTAGAAGAGGTCTTTCATGAGAAGGACGTTGCTGACACAGTTGGTGTGTCCTTCAGAATTTCATGGGAATGCACTCTGTCATAAATTTACTTTAAGGGACAGGTCTTAAAAATTCATTGGCTTTTGTGTTGCTATTGCTCAATGACTCAGCAGCCATTTGGTACCCAAATACTTCTAAAATTTTCTCTTTCTTATCCGTATTATGCAATAAACATATTTTAGAATTTTATTATTTTTTAAAAGCCATTTATTTAATATAGGAGGATATATATTACAGCATCTGCTTTAAAGAGAAAAATGGAGAGAATAGAGAAAAAAACCAAAGTAAAATGAAGAATTATTTAAAAATGGGTTAGTTGATAGAATTTCTATTAAATTGACAAATTTTAGACATAGAACAAAATATTTTTATGTCTGAGTGAGTGTTACTTTTCAGAACAGATGGTGAAGTTGGATTTTGGTTCCAAAATGATTGCCATTGTTCAACAAATTGGAATTTTATTTTGAAACTGCCCCCACTACCAACTTGCAATCAATAAGAAATCTCTCCATTTGTCTAAAGGCTAAGATCCTCTCCTTTAAAATACTGTATCAAATATTTTACCCATGAGAACTAATCTCCTCAAATAGTTTTTGTTTTCCTAAATAATAAATATTTTATATTTAAGAGATGAAAACTACTTCCCATCATTATTATAATGAAAATTCATTATATTCAATCCCTTAAGGATCATTATCATCCAAACAGTACCAGACTTCAGGCGTGAGGTGCTATGTTGCCTAAGGCTTGTGTTGGTACCAAAGGTGGTGCCTGTTACATAGTTGAGTAGAAATAATCCTTGGAGACCAGAGAAGCAGGTTTTTCTTTCTTTTTTCTTTTTTTTGTTTTTGGTAGTTTTCAAAACAATAGGAAAACAGAATAAAGGAATAAGACAAAGCAAAAAGGGTATGTGTTTGAAGTATTATCTATTAAGCATGACCATTTTAAGTCAGAATTCCGTCTACTGTTGACCAACATAAATTATTATTCACCGGTGATCAGAATAAATAAATCCCTTGTTTTTCTTCCCCCAAATTATTTTAGTCTTGTTGAGTTACCCTTGGGAAACTTTAATGATTGACTCTATGATATCAATAGAGAAAGTGCAGTCACACCCTTGTATAGTGCAGTGATACTTTTACGCAATGTGTATTCACAGTGGTAGAGGACTGATCATGCAGAAAGCCAGGATAGAAGATTATCCAGGCAAAAATTTATTTGGATGGAAACGGAATATCCTGAATTCCTGCCAAGAGCTGATCATTACCAAGTCCCAGTTAATATCAATGATATCTTACTACAGAGAAGACAGTTACAGGAGCATGATGGTTATGTGGTAGGTTTTACTACCTGGCCTAAATGCTAAGCTCAGAACCAATCCACTTTTAAGAAATGACAGAAATAGGCTCGGTGCCTATGGCTCAACGGGCTAAGGCACCCGCCATGTACACCTGAGCTGGCGGGTTCGAATCCAGCCCGGGCCCACCAAACAACTATGACGGCTGCAACCAAAAAATGGCCAGGTATTGTGGTGGGCACTTGTAGTCCCAGCTACTTGGGAGGTGGAGGCAAGAGGCTCACTTGAGCCCAGGAATTGGGGGTTGCTGTGAGCTGTGATGCCACAGCACTCTATCCAGGGGGGTGACAGCTTGAGGCTCTGTCTCAAAAAAAAAAAAAAAGAGAAATGACAGAAATAGATAATAATTTCATTCCTCTTTGAAAGATCAGTTCTTAGGGAACAGAAAATAAGAATCTTCAGAGACTAATAGACTATGGAGTGTTAATAAGCATTAGGCATTATACTTAATTTCCAGTTAGTTTAATATAGTCATAATTTTTCTTTCTTAAACCTGTACAAATTATGGCAATAAAAGTAGTGGGATTTTCTTTTGTTTCCCCCCCCCAAATTATTACACACACAAAATTATTACAGAGTAAGTTATAATTAAATAAAATTTTCTGATGTGATTGTAGAGTACGGTCTGCTATAATTGATTTTTTTTTGTCCTCACACCATTTATTTTCTGTGTATAACATAAATCAGATATTCCATAGTTTCTGGGATGGTTATAAAACTTTAGATGGTATAGTTTTCCACTCAGAGATTAGTAACATTAGCATCAAAAAAATAAGCCAGAACACATGTAAAAAGAATTATTTGATCACTATATAAAGACATTGATACTCTACATTTAATGCTTTTCTGTGCTTCTCCATGTAGTTGGATTTAAAACTCTTTTGAGTTCCATGAAAACGCTACAAGCTTAAAATCTTTTGAGAACTATAGACTTAGTGGAAGGTTTCAGATGGATAGTAGAGAGGTCTACATTCCACATTTGCATACACAAAAAACTTTAATCTTGACTATTAGAATTTTCCTGTTCTTGAAAATTCTCTGGAGCCAACCTTCCACTAGATGGCTTTCTCTGCAGAAATCTTGGGGCCTAGTCTCAACATGACTTTTTCCATTTCCTCTTCTCACTCACTTCTCCTGCCCTTGGGAGAAAGATACACTCTTTTCCTTTTCTTTTGCTCTCCTCAGAAATCCTGGTTTTAGGCGTATCACATCTACTTAATTAATTATAAATGATTTCTCCAGCAATTTTAATTTTTTTCCTAAGAAGATATCTGGTTCCAGGTGTTGAGATGAAATGTCACTTTGCTATTAATTACTACTAATTTTATTTCACATAAATTATTCATTTAATTATTTAATTTTTCAATACTTTCTGTTATTGTGATTTTCTTTTATTAAGCTCATGAAAGTCATTCATTACCTTCTTGCTTCTCCTAGTTTTTGTATCAGGATGTTCTGGACTCAAGTTGATGAGGATGTTGTATCTTTTGTTAATAAAGGAGCCAGTCTTTGCTGCATCTTAAGTAAAGAGTTCCCCATGTGATCAAGAACTACTTTTTCATCTCTTTAGATAAGTGGAACATAAACTTAACACTTAACATAACAAATGTTGCAAGTCCAGTTTGCAAACACAGTGTTGGCTTCTCTCAGGAGCACATCTATGTCAATTTTAGCTATTAGGTTACCCCCATTCTGTTTTCCCTTCTACCTGTTGACCATTGTGCCTAAGTCTAGCACCAAGTTTTGCATAGTGTGGGCACTCAGCAAATTTTGGTTAAATGTATAATGGAAGAAAGTATACACCATAGAAGATAGGGTAAATTGATAAACCATTGAGGATCCATAAAATCTTCTATTTCTTTTCTGCTATATTGAGTCTAAGGTAGCATAAGTTATTGATCAACTTGTTCCTTATTCCTTAGAAAGCAAGGTCATGGTGTGAGCTGGAGATTTGTAAAGTTTTTGGCTGTGGCAGAGAGAAAAGCATAATGGGTTCATGAGGACAGAATAATGAATAGATAAAAATATATAGTTAGAAGAAATAAGATCTGGTGTTCTATAGAAGAGTAGGTTATCCATAGTTATCACTAATCACTGTACATTTCCCAGCTAGAGAAGAATGATTTGAAGGTACTTCACATAAAGATAATTATTTAAGGTGATGCATATCCCAATTATCCTGATTTGATTATATGAATGTGTCAAGTTGTCACATGTACTCCCAAACATGTACGCCTATTATGGATCAATTAATAAAAAAGAGAAAGGAGTACAATTGGTCAAGGAAAATATGACATCACTTACTGTTTTGTATCATGTTGGTGTCTGGAGAGCAGTTGGCACCTCTGTTCTAACCACAAATTTTGGGAAAAAAACTTTCTTTCCTCCCACTTCCAAAATGCCTTTTAGCTAAATCTCACTGAGCACCGAAAGTGGGTGGCTTGCGTATTGCTAGCCGTATCTCCTGTCACTTCTTATCAGCTTGGTGCTGTCAGCCTTGATGGGGAATGGTGGAAGTGGTGGGCATGGCTTCACGGCTTGTGTTGACTGAAGTGCCAAATAGTCTAATGTGATTAACATTTGACTGAACATTGGGAATTCCATATTGAAAGATATTTTTAAAAAATGCAACTTCAAGTGGATCCTCTAGGGAAAGACTCTGGATCATATTCATGCGTAAATGGGTCAGTTGCCCCTGTATGGGTGAGAGGTCTGGGGTGATAATCCTAGAAACCCCAGTTGCAAGGCATTTGAAACATGTATTTGCCTAGATACTTGTGAATCTATGCCTGTGGTTGGTCAACACAATGACAGAGCTGACATTCAGCATATAACTGGGCTCATGTAACATGTATGTAACATGTGTGGGGCCTGTAAGAAATGTGCTGGGGTTGGCTGAACTTTAAAAGACAGAGAGTCATGCAGGACAATTAGAGGAGGTTGATGGAAAGGAGGGAAGAAGGAATAGGCTCCTAGATGGAAGAATGAGCACATTATGAGCAGAGGCCCATGAAAGAGGAAGGCCCTGGATTCTGTGTGGAGCTGCTGCATGATGCTAGAAAGAATGGAGGGGTGAGGCTGTAGAGGGCCTTGCAGGGCATATTTATAAAGATGGACTTTATTATAAGGGTTTGGATGCCAGGGTCCCAACCTGGGGGCAGGGTCTGTTAAGACCTATGGATCTCTTAGCCAGGCGCTGTGGTGGGTAGTCCCAGCTACTCAGGAGGCCGAGGCAAGAGAATTGCCTAAGCCCAGGAGTTGGAGGTTGCTATGAGCTGTGCAGCCCTGGAACTCTACCAAGGGTGACAAAGTGAGACTCTGTCTCAAAAAAAAAAAAACAAACAAAAACAAAACTATGGATCTCATGGCAATTGACTGAGGAAGTATAAAGTTAGAAACTATGAGGGACAAAGAGACAAGACACACAGAATAGAATTTTCTAAGATGGGAGCACAGGGGACCACTGCTCATTTGTGGGGTTCTGGCGAGTGGCCCTGAGTGTTTGTTCCATTCAGCTTTTAGTGAATGAAAGGTATTTTCTCATTACCCTCAGAAGGTAAACTGAGGAAGGAAATAAAGACATTAGCAGTTTCTCTGAGTAAGCATATCTGCTCCTATTGTGTCTATTATTATTAACCGTAAGGGTCTGAGCAGACGTGAGAAATCTGGAACCTGCGCCTTGTGTGTGGGCAGCCTGCTGTCTGTGTTCACATACACAGATGTCTAGGGGGGTGTTAATCCCCACTAATTCACTGCAGAGTAAAACACCACTGGCATCAATCTCCTCTGAATAATTGGTGGGAAAGAGGAATTTTCCTCTCATTACCAACCCAGAAGCTTCTTCCACTGTGATAAGGGATACAAACCCTCCTACCCCTATTTCAGGGCTTGAGCTATTCCCTTGATCTCTGCCTTGGTCAAAACCAAATCTCCACAATGGGTATTTACTTTGACTATTGACTGGCCAGGGGACAGCCTCATTAATGTTTCTCACTAGGTCTTGTACACAGCATCCTCTGTGGCCACTATTTCTTCAGCGTGTTCACAGACCCAGCAGCAGTGATTGCAAGCTATATTTCCTACAGGCCAGGCTTCCAGGAAAATTCTCAGATAAGAAATTTAGCAGCAGCTGGTTTGAAGGTAAACTAGGTGACTATTCTTTGGTCTGTGTTGCTCAGCTTATATTTTATTATTTTTCCTTTTTCCTGGGGGCTTTTTCCCTTCCCATGGGGGTCTTTGGCCCCCATTCTGCCTGCATCTGGGGTCCATGGAAGAAGTCCCCAAACCTAGTTCCCTGACATGCCTATCAGATAGGTATTCCCTTATCTAAATCCTCCTGACTCACTCCAATCTTACTGGTCTCCTCTGTGGTGCTGGCGTTTTTTCATTGGTTGAAGCCTGCTGACATCATCTGTTGCTCAAGGTTCTCAATCTTGCTGTGATGTAGCCTGCCCACTACTCAGCTCACCTGAGAGCTTGCTGCTTCTCTTTGGGTTTCAAAGCTGGTCTTTCCAGCACCTAGAGGTCTCAGGAAGAATTCTTCAGGTTCTAAATTCTAATTTTTGTTCTGAGAAAACAAGGGAAATCTTCTTCATGTCTTAGTTTTTTCCTCATGTAAATTAACACATGCCAAAGATTCTAGCCTTTGTCTCCCGTCCTCTTAATGTCTTTGGAAAAAAAATGCAGAAACTTTTAAAATTATTATAGCAATGAAATCCTAGAAAGTACACAGATTTTTTTTTTTTCCTGCCTGTGTGGTTGGAAACAAGAATCAATATTTTGAATAATCATTTCACATGTGTGCCTTCACATTTACCTACTAATGTTAATCATGTTTTCAACTGTGAAACATGACACAAAGTCTGTGTTACTTAATTAATAAATGCAGGGCAGTGAGAGAATAAGAGAAAAATAAAAATAGCAGCAAGTTCTCTTTGTCCTGGGTGACATCTCAACGTTTTCCACACCAGAAAATGAAATGAGCCCATGTTTAGTGAGAGTGTACTATGTGCCAGATATTGTCTTAAGTCTTTTCAGAAATGTTGTGTTCTTCAATCCTCCCAATCACACAGTGGGGGAAGTTTCATCATTTCCTGTACATGATATAGCAGAGGACCAGAAGGGGCAGGTGAGTTCTTTAAGAATCCCATGGCTAGTTAAGAAGGTGCATTAAACCCAGGTCAACCTGACTTCTAAAGCAGACTATGGTGGGATTCTGGGGGTGGGTAGGGAGGTTGTAGCTAGTGAACTGGCCTCAAGTACTTATTATCAGAAAAATAAATATACTATCTAGTACCTGGATGAACAATTGGTTTTATCTCTTTAATAATCTTGGTCAGTTAGTAGTGGCCATCTAGAGAACTTGCTTGAGAAACAGATCTGACATTGATTATTTACATTGGGCATAGGTGGAGATAGCATCTACCCAAATGCCATAGGCATTTGAGATCTTTAGTGTATTGATAGGAAAGGTGTGATCACAGTGATAGCAGGGTGGGTCACAAGGAACAGCAAGTAGGCTGTTGTTAGAATACACGATTCCAATCCATACCAAGTGTGAAGGGGATAACACAGCCACACCAAAAATTTCTCCTTCGCCCCTTAGAGTTGCAGATGCCAATTCCTTTACCACCTATTGATATAGTAAAGGACAACATATTTGCAGATTAACCCAACAAGTATCTTCTGGACATTTTTGAAGGGAACACATTTAAAACAACATACATCTTTTGGGAGAATAGAATGCTCTGTGCTTGATAGAATTAAGGTAATGAACATTCAGCCCAGCCAGGATTAATGCAACAAGCCTAATAATAGTGCCTCTGCACAGAAGACACATCCCAAATCCTATACGTTATCACCATTTGTGAGCTCCATCATGAATACCTACTGGGCATCTTTTTCTCTTCTTAACTATGTATTTAAAGAGAGAGTCCTGCAAACATTACAGGCTTGGAAGGCACAGTCAGAATGCTAATAGAGCCATCAACCCTCAGATCCCACCTTCTTGAAGTCTGACAAAGGTGAGCAGTGCAGCTAATTCCCTGTGCCTCCTCCTTTATGTTTGCAATTAACATTTTATCTGCCCTATGTCTCAAGTCACAGCTTTGGCTTCATTCCCTAGAGAGTGAGGAAGGCCCTTAATTACAGAAGAGATGCACTTATCCACCGCCTGCTGTGTTCTGATGTCACCACCTCTGAGCTCCAGAGAGAGAGCAGGTTGATCCTAGGATGTCATGTGGCTCAAATTGAATATTTTAATTTAGAGACTCGTTTAAGTGGCTTCATCAATTAAGACTGGCTATATTTGCAGCAGACTTGCTGGGACACAGCCAGAACCTTTGATTCATTTCATTTCTTATTGACCCCATCACAGAGTGGAGCAATGGCCAACATTGCAATGGGTAGTGGACAGCTGCCAGAAATAAAAAAAAGACTAATGATTGAGGAAGATTTGAAAGGGTAGTCTTCACTTCTGAAATGATAGCACACATGTGATGTTGGCTAAAGGATGGTGCTTGGTGGGGGTCCAGGCAAAGAGAAGTGTGTTATTTTATAGTTTGCTAGCAACTAATAAATCCCACCTCAGTGGATTAGCACAGGTCACATTTGTTCTTTGCTTAGGTAAATTTCAGTGCCAAGTAAATGGAAGTGCTTTTCCATTTGCTTTTTCTCTTTAACTTTTGACCCTATCAGATCCTATCAGATCTGCACCACCTGCTCTAGGGGAGAAAGAGATCATGCTGGAAAGTGCTGTCTTTCAGAGGGTGATGTCAGGTCCACTCTCCCCTCCTTTTATCCTTAGGTCAGGATTAATGATAGAACTGGCGATGAGGTTGAGCTTGTGGAAGTATACATGTAAGGGAAGGAGCTGAAGTCAGAAGGAAGTGGAAGGGAAAAAGGCCAAGGCTGGGCACAGGACTGGATAGAAGGAGTCAGGCAGGGTCAAAACCTAACTTCCATCTTTCCTAAACCTGCAAGACCCTGTCCTCTGCCAGTAGAACAATAATACGCCCACTCCCTTTTCCTCATTTTAAAGAATCTTCTGTTTCAAAAGATCATCCAGTTGACAGTCCCCAATTTCATGGAGGCAGATAACAGCAGACCTCCATGGGGAAGCTTCCTTTTGGCAAGGCAAGCATCCTGATGACTTCTGTGTAGTTCTGGGCTTTAACTACTGGTAGGTCTTTGGAATTAATGTCACATAATCAGGTCTTTGCAAAGGAGTACAGAGGCTAATGACTCATCCCAATCTTATTGGTCTTAGATGAAACATAATTTAGAATAAAGTATTGTGTTAGCAGAGACACTATAGCTGCTTAAAATATGCAGCTGCTGTCATTTACATTTGCTGTGTGGTTATTATCTCACTTACTTACAAAGAAAGTGGTTAGCTGTTACCCCAGCTTTCTTCCAAAGTAAATCATAGATCATTTTTGTTAAAATTTGTTCTTTGCTTTTAAACATAACTGGACCATTACAGCTGGCTGCCACCATAAACAGACATGTGATTTGCATGTCTCTATAAGCACGTAGAAGCAGCAAATGAGGGGCCTCACATTAGTACTTTACTCTGCCTCCCCTCCATCATGCAGAATTAACAACTGCCAGGGAAATAGATTCATAACTAAATGTCTAATTGAAGAGTTAGGACAGGATAATATACACTTGCCAACGTAAGGTTTGATGTGGAATTTAAATCTTGTCTCTAGCTCAAGACACCACCATGGTTGGAAATGTAAATTATTCCCTTTAAGACTCACTTGCAAGTGGAAGGAATAATTCTTGGGTTAATGGATATGTGGGAATTCCCCCTCCTACTGGCAATTTTAGGTACACATTTATTATTAAGTTATTGGGCTCAGGAATCCTCTCTCTACCATGGGCACCATCCCCAGCAAGGAAGATGTGTTTGGATTCCATTAAATTCTTTTTTTTTTTTTGTAAGACAGAATTTATTCACAGAAAAGAAAGAAAAGAATACAGAAAACATTAAGGCACCTGTTAGAGGGAGAAAATTCTGGTGTGGAGAGAGAAGCTCTCTCCGTTTCTCTCCCAGTCTTTCCCCATCTC
>CAUYON010129974.1:0-50395 GCA_963573935.1 Arctocebus calabarensis | reverse complement strand
TAGTCCCAGCTACTTGGGAGACGGAGGCAAGAGACTTCCTTGAGCCCAGGAATTAGAGGTTGCTGTGAGCTGTGATGCCACGGCACTCTATCCAGGGTGACAGCTTGAGGCTCTGTCTCAAAAAAAAAGAGTAGGAAATCAAGTGGCCAGAGCGATCCTGATCACAGTCTGTCTAATGTTTCCCCGCTCGGTGTGGCATTAGGTCACTTATTCCCAGAGATATTTCTAGTTAGAAAGACAGTACATGAGAATCTGCAGCTGACCTACCCAGCTTCTGAGTCTATACTCACAATTCCAGTGGCTTTTCCAGAATGCAAAGGAGCAACATGAGAATCAGTATTTCGAATATTGTAAAAATAGTGTCAGAATTGCTGACTTGGCGCCCGTAGCTCAGCGGCTAGTACGCCAGCCACGTACACCAGAGCAGGTGGGTTCGAATCCAGCCCGGGCCTGCCAAACAACAATGATAACTACAACCAAAAAATAGCCAGTGTTGTGGCAGGTGCTTGTAGTCAGCTACTTGGGAGGCTGAGGCAAGAGAATCACTTGAGCCCAAGAGTTTGAGGTTGCTGTGAGCTGTGACGCAACAGCACTCTACTCAGAGCGACAGCTTGAGACTCAGTCTCAGAAAAAAAAAAAGAGAGAATTATACTGATTTGATTTTCAAAAGATGGAATTTGATTTGAAAATTCCAGTTGACCTCAGGGAATCAAGAATTGGCCTTCTTAGGAGATTAAAATTCTCTTAGTGTAAAACACGTCTCTGGCAGTTTGTGACATTTAACATTTTAAATATGGTGTTAGCAAGTCAACCTGATTGGAATGAATTTTGAACAATAGATGAGGCATTTTACTCACTTTATACTCAAATCTCAATATAGTATGATATAAAGTAGGTTATAATAAAAATACCTTTCCTTTTTCATTATGAAAGTATTTTAAGTTTCCAAGGTGCATTTAATTCCCTAAGGGAAAAAACAATAATTTTCAAAAGATCTGATAAATTATTTTATTCTTTTATGGGATTCCTCCATATGATAAAATTTGAAACCAAATAGAATTTTGTATTTAGTATCTGCCAAGGTTGCTGTTTTGGGTGGATCAAAATATTTCTCCAAACTAATAATTACTAGTATTAGGGTTTTATTTAGACTGAGTCTAAAAGTTCTCAAAGCCTGGCAAAATCTTCAAAATACTTTCTAAAAATAATTTGGTCTACACTTGCTTAGAATACCCAACACACTTATGCATAGCAAAATCAACATTTTTCTTTGTTTTTTTGCTTTGTAGTTTTTCTACACTGACGGGCTAGGATGAGGTAGAAAATTGCCAGTGGGGGCTCGGCGCCTGTGGCTCAGCGGGCTAAGGCGCCAGCCATGTACACCTGAGCTCTCAGGTTCGAATCCAAACAACAATGGTGGCTGCAACCAAAAAAAAAAAAAATGGCTGGGCGTTGTGGCGGGCGCCTGTAGTCCCAGCTATTTGGGAGGCAGAGGCAGGAGACTCGCTTAAGCCCAGGAATTGGAGGTTGCTGTGAGCTGTGATGCCATGGCACTCTACCCAGGGTGACAGCTTGAAGCTCTGTCTAAAAAAAAAAAAAGAAAGAAAGAAAATTGCCAGTGGGATTAAGTTAAACATAATTTATCATGTGAGGATGTTCAGTAAAGTTTAAATAGCAGATGTTTTACATTAGATCAGAGAGGCTGACCCTTTTATTAAATCTACTAATTTACCTTAAGCATTTCTACTCTAAATGATAATTTATTTTTTAAATGTTGGGGCAGGATGCAATTTTATTTATTTATTTACTTTTTTTTTTTTTTTTTTGAGACAGAGTCTCACTCTGGGTAGAGTACAATGGTATCATAGCTCACAGCAACCTCAAACCCCTGGGCTTGAGCATGATACTGCAGGTGCCCACATAATACCCAGCTAGTTTTTCTATTTTTTGGTAGAGACCAGGTCTCATTCTTGCTCAGACTAGTCTCAAACTCCTAAGTTCAATCAATCCACCCACATCAGCCTCCCAGAGTGCTAGGATTATAGGCATGAAACACTGTACCCAGCCAAATGATATTTTTAATGTTTGGTTTTATAGATGGTCTCTCTGTACACTGAATTACTTTATAATTAAATCCTAGTTTGATTAAAATTAAATGTTTTTTCAGAAAAAAAAATCCAGTAACAAGACTATTTCCAGGGTCCTTCAAGTGAAACAAATAGTTAATGACCTTTAATATTGCTTTCTTTTTATTTGTTTTGCTTATTAGTTTATTCATCCATTCATTTACTTGCTCATTCATTTGGTCTTTTAAACGGCAGTATCCCTCTGAAGAAGATATGATTGAATGGGCTAAGAGGGAGAGTGAGAGAGAGGAAGAACAGAGGCTTGCCCGGCTGAATCAGCAAGAGCAGGAAGACTTAGAACTGGCCATTGCACTCAGCAAATCTGAGATATCAGAAGCATGAAGAATTCTTTGTCCTTTGTCAACAATACCGTTTTCTTCTTCCTGAATACTGGAGCTATTTACAATGTGTACAAAAACTACCGATGAGCAAGGGAATTCAAAAGGTTTGAGATTCCTGTAACTGTGACAAATTTTTAAGTTTGGTTTTTTGTTTGTTTTTTTTAAAAAAACACCATTTCAGATTTGTCACTTTCTTGTGAAAGCAGTAACCCAGTCAGACAACTTCACCTAAGTCCCCGTTCTGGTGTATGTTAGTGTGAGCTTTTGCCTGCCTATGCTACTTTAACTTGAAAAGCACCCAAGCTGCTGTCTTCTGGAACATAGAGAAATAGTTTCACCCTACGCTACCCTTGTTCTATAGTTATTCTGATGATAACCACTGGGGTTCTTAAAGTTTGCAGTATTCTCCCTGAGTTACTGGTTGAGGGAGAGTAAGGGAAAGAACATCTTATTTCCTTTATGATTACTACAAAGGAAGTATTAGTTCAAATGCATTTGTTTAAATGCATTTTTGTATTCCCTTGTAGTAAAAATACTGTTTAATTTGTTTTTTAGAGACAAGGAAATATATTGCAGCTTTGCTATTGAAAAAGGGATACTTTGGTTGAACCATTACAGCTTTAGATTCGATCTTTTCCTAAATAAAAATGTTAAAGCTTCATGTGTGAAATAATTTTTAAAAAATTTCTCTGGATTTAAAGAATTTTAGACCAACAGATACCTCTCCATATGTTTGCTAATTAATAAAATTAATTTCTTACAAGTAAGATTTGTAGGAAAACGTTCATTGTAAGTGCTAGGCAGAGGAGAAAATGTATCACCTAAAATATACCCAGCAGTATAAGGTGTAAGCGGCTCTTCCACCTTTGCTGTGGCCCTGTCCTCTTTAGTTTTGTTTCTGTACTTTGCAGAAGAAACTTTAGCAGGCTAGCACTGGAAGGTACTTTCTCTTTGTTTTCTTGTTTTTTGTTCTCTTTTATTTTTCTTTTTGTCATTTGTAGACCAGGAAGTTGTTTTGTTTCTTTAATGAAGGCTCAGTTACTTGAAATATTAAATCTTTCACTGAATATAAGTAGAAAAAGTAATGTGTATTATATTGCTTTTATTCCATCTTAAATTCATTTATTTACTCTTCATATTTTTCACCTATAAAATTGGCAAGCCAGCAAAAATTCTTGTTTTTTAATTGGGAAAAAAGAGACCTGCCAGATTTTCAAAATTATTCGTGTATTGCATGAATAATTATTAAAAACCATTTCCTGTAAAACTGATCTAGTAGACAAGCTGAATTTGAAATAGACTGTGAAGTAGGCTATAACTTGTAATCTTACTTTTTTTAAACATGAGTTAAAAAACATGATTGAGATGATATATTGAATACCAAGATAAAGAAAAATGCACCCCAAAACATTAAAGTTCTCTGGGGTCACCAAGTCAAGGTGGTGTTGATTTGTGTTAATCAGAGTAACTTACTGCCTAGCCTATAAATAAATTAAAAAATATCCAATTCATTTTATCTTGAAATGGTGCTTTTTTTCTTTCCATACACAATTGGATTACTACAGTTTAAAACAAACTTAAACCACTTCTTCCACTGCTTTTTTTCTACCTTTGTAAATATAAACATTTCAGCATCAAAGTCATACATATGAAGCAAGGGCTGCATTATAATTGCAAGACTTTAATTTTGATAAACTCATCCAGCAACCTAAAGATTTACTACATAAGTTGGTTGACAAGGTAGTCTGGGAGTTGTGAAAGGTGGTGTTTTTTTGCTCTCTTCCCCTTACTCTTTAGGAAAAAGGTAAGTTGACTTGAACAACCTTCTTTTGCACTGGGAAAATGAACATATGTTTGAAATGCTTTTAAAATATTTTTTTTAATTAAAAAACACTCTAGAAAATATTAAATATATGTAACTTATAAACACCAACTTTTGATGTAATAAGTGTACCCTAATCTTATGTATGTTTGACTGGACTACATAGTTTCTTATCTTTTGTTACAATATGTATACTCAGTGGACCAATATGATATTAAAGTATGTATATATCATATAAATATATATCACTCCATGCTCGCCTGTGTAGGATGAATGTCTTAGAGCCGTTTGTGATATTTTATGTGGTTGACTCTGGCTCCAGGGCCTGTGCTGAAGAGGACAGCAGGTGCTGCCCGAGAGCTATATGGCACTACTTACCAAGGCTAACCATCTTCTACATACTGGTTCAGGTTTTTTCGGCTCTCTTATGTTTTCAGATGTCTAAATTGTAGCCTGTAATTATGAGAACAATAAACCTTAAATAATAATAAAGTATACTCTCCATATATCCAATTTGCAGTGGAATTTTGCACAGTTCTCTGATTATGTCCATCCTGTGTCCAAGGAGAAATAGATATACAGTCAGCACAGATTAATATGTGTAAAGTGTCTGGGACAGTACCTTGTATAGAATAAATAATAAATGTTAACTATTATTTTTAGTTATCACATCCTATTTTTATGAAGGATAGGAAATGTATATGTACAGAGACAGTGCCTGAAACCTACATGGCTTTATATTTGTTGAATAAGGATTTGTGTGACATGGACTCTTGGAAGGCACTGTGATCTAATAAATTCATACAATCCTGGGACTGAATCTCTTTTTCTGCCATTTTTGAAAAAGTAAAGACGACCTTGAAATAGTTACGTAGGGGGCGGCACCTGTGGCTCAGCGAGTAGGACCCAGGCCCCATATACTGAGTGTGGCGGGTTCAAACCCAGCCCCGGCCGAACTGTATCAACAGCCGGGCATTGTGGCAGGTGCCTGTAGTCCCAGCTACTCAGGAGGCTGAGGCAAGAGAATCGCCTAAGCCCAGGAGTTGGAGGTTGCTGTGAGCTGTGTGACGCCACAGCACTCTACCGAGGGCGATAAAGTCAGACTCTGTCTCTACAAAAAAAAAGAAAGAAAAGAAATAGTTACTTAGCCTCCCTAACCTCATTTTTCTCATCTCATGTCTGCCATAACACCTTACTCACAGGATTTTTCTAAGGAATTTTACTTTGACAGCTTTTAAATATTTTTTATTTGACGTGGCGCCCGTAGCTCAGTGAGTAGGGTGCCGGCCACATACACCAAGGCTGGTGGGTTCAAGCTTGGCCTGGGCCTGCTAAACAATAAGGACAACTGCAACAAAAAAATAGCCGGGCATGTTGCAGGCGCCTATAGTCCCAGCTACTTGGGAGGCTGCGGCAAGAGAATCACTTAAGCTCAAGAGTTTGAGGTTGCTGTGAGCTGTGATGTCATAGTGCTCTACCCAGGCAAGAGCTTACGTCTCTCTCTCCCTCTTTCTCTATGAATATACTTATTTATTCATTTATATTTATATATTTACATTTTAAATAAAATTTAGCCACATTGTTATTGTGAAATAGCTATTGCTATTAAATGCACATTTTGTGTGAAATATCATACTAACTGTTTTATGTGTGTTTCTTGTTTCTTATTTAAACTTTACAATAGCCTTACATAGTAGGCTATTTTAAAAATGGTAAAACTGAGGCTTAAAATGTTTACAATAATGTGCTAGTAGTACATGGTGAGCTAGGAGTTGAAGCCTGGTGTCTCTGATACCAAGCATGGTCTTCTTCCCAGTTTTCATGTTTTGTTTAATTTTGTGTGGGATAAAAAATGTGCTTGTAGTCAATGGTAAGGAATAGGACATGATCAATAATAACAAATAACATTTATTAAGCTTCAGTCATGATCCTAAGTGCTTTACATGTATTAGTTCATTTAATCTTCGCAACAGTAACCCTGAAAAGCATAGGTACTATTATTAACTTCATTTGACAGAGGAGATACGCAGACTAGGCCACGGTCACACTGCGAGTCAGTGGCAGAGCTGGAATTGGAACCTGGGAGAGACTGGCTTCAGAGTTGTAAGCACTACTCTCGATTCCTGTTACGGATCAGAAGCCAGAGGAGAAATACCACAAATAAAATAATCCACATCATCTTTGCTCTTAAGGATTAATGCAATGCATTGCATATAGCATCTTAGGAGACATTTTCTCATTCATTCTATTTAACTCTTATGAAATTTAGAAGAGTTTCTGACACATGAAAGTTCTCAATCATTGTTATTTGCTAATATTACCATTTACCATAAGTGATAAATATATGGAGGAGATAGCCAGCCTTTCTTGTTATTAAAGAAATACATAATTAAAACTACAAGTTTAGGAAAAGTGAAAATTTATCAGTGCTGACAAGGCTATGGAAAGAATACGTAGAAGGGAGGCAGAAAGTATGTTTTGAAGTCTGAAGCGCCACAGTGTGACTAGCAAGCATTTAGGTTTGTGGGCAAAAGGGTAAGGAGTCCTGTTTCTAAGAAAGATCTCATGGGTGGTGATTTGAGGGATCAGTTTGACCAGATGAGGCAGGGAAAACAGAAGTTTGTGTAGTCAGGCAGGTGAGATGGTAGTAACTTAAATTGTGGTTGTGGTTGAGGCCTGAAAGAAGGGGACTGTTTTGGGAAAGATGTAGGAGAATTAACAGGCCTTAGGATTTGATTAGATGTAGGTGGTGAGCAGAAATAGCAGTTCTCAAAATTTAGCAAGCATCAGGATCATCTGGAGAGCTTGCTGGACCCTTCCAGAGTTTTTGACTCAGTAGATGTAGAGTTGGACTCAAGAATTTGGATTTCTTGGCTCGGCACTTGTGGCTCAACAGGCTAAGGCACCAGCCACGTATACCTGGGCTGGCGGGTTTGAATCCAGCCCAGGCCCACCAAACAACAATGACGGCTGCAACCAAAAATTGGCCAGGCGTTGTGGCGGGCGCCTGTAGTCCCAGCTACTTGGGAGGCAGAGGCAGGAGACTCACTTGAGCCCAGGAATTGGGGTTTGCTGTGAGCTGTGATGACACGCACTCTATCCAGGCTGACAGCTTGAGGCTCTGTCTCAAAAAAAGGAATTTGGATTTTTTTTTTTTTTTTTTTTTTTGAGAAAGAGTCTCGCTGTCACCCTGGGTAAAATGCAGTGGCATCATCATAGCTCACTGCACCCTCAAACTTGGACTCAAGTGACCCTCCTGCCTCTGTCTCCCAAGTAGCTTAGACTACAGGTGTGCTCCACCGTACCCAGCTAATTTTTTCACTCTAGCTCAGGCTGGGTGTCAAACTCTTGACCTTCAGAGATCCTCCTGCCTTGTCCCCCAGAGGATTACAGGTATGAGCCACTGTACCCAGCCAGTGGACTCTAACTTCTAAGTCTCTTTGTTCTACAGGTAAATCCACCTAATCAGTCTGCAGTGCTATTGCATCTTGTCATTCTACACTTGACCTGTGTATTCTGTATTGTAGTGAAGCATCTCCAGTCTTTCTTGTGACTAGACACTTTTTAACATAATTGCAAACTAACACTTAGGTAACAGTGTGTGCCAGGTACTATTTGAAGCACTTCATTTTATGTACTGTTTAATCTCTGTAACAATCCTTTAAGTTAGATACTGTTATTCCCTGTTTATAGATGAGAAGATTGAGATATAAAGGGATTAAATAATTTGCTCAAGATCACAGAACTAAAAAGTGTCAGAGCTAGGGTTCAAACCCAGGCAGTCTGGCTCCAGAATTCATATTCAATAACTCTTTTCTACTGAAACAAGTTTACATTGAAATACCTTTTTTTTTTTTTTTTGGCATGCATAGACCTATAATGTACCTCTTCTTGCCAGAAAGTTCAGTTGTCTGAGTTTTGAAAACACAGTGAAAAAGCCATTATTCCATTGACCTTTGTTAAGATCTATTGTGAGCTGGGCTAGGAACAGAGAAGACTCATCTGAAGGCCTTGCCCTTAGTGGCAGAGTGGAGGAGATGCATTTCATTTCGCAGCATCACATGCTGAGGATTACCATAGGAGTGCCGGGGCACCAGCGGAGGGACAGAGCACTAGTGAGAGGATTAGGGGAGGCTTCCCAAAAGATCTGCCAGGCATTGGTAAAAGCACACATAACCGCTGTTGAATTTTTTTTTTTTTAAGGACAGCTCTCACATGGCCACACCATTGGATGTTAAGGCTCTGTCAACTGGGAAAGGCCAGCAGTCTCCCAGGATCCTCTCACAAGTGGCAGTCATTACTTTAGTGAATTCAACCTGGGCCAAGGCCTGACCTTCAAGTTTAGAAACTGATATTCATCAGTAAAACAGAAACAGTTATGAAACAAGTTCACAGGAACTAATATAGAGATCAGAATGTCACTTTTCAGTAAAAATAAAGTTGCCACGGGACTTGGAGTCCCCACAGCTAAACGTGACTCTGTCCTGTGTGATGCTTCCTACCTGTGAGGCTGCTCTGGATTTCTGTAGCCGGGGTTCCCTGGCGTCCTCTGATGGACATGTTTTTCAGTTTAATATGTTTAATCAGGTTATAGTCTGGTTAGGCTGGTTGGGCAGCTCTAATCTCTTTGGGGTGACTTTGCATATCTTTGCTTTGATCCATCATAATTAATGAGCATCATTTTTAAAATCATGAAATAGGAGGCGGTGCCTGTGGCTCAGAGGAGTAGGGCACCGGCCCCATATGCCAGAGGTGGTGGGTTCAAGCCTAGCCCCGGCCAAAAACTGCCCCAAAAGAAAAAAGTCATGAAATAGAATTTGTAATTGAATATTTACTGGGGGTCACAAAATGTTTGAAAGCCACTAATTTCTAAAAAATCTCTTTTCAAATAAATGAGATCTTAATGTTATTTATCCAGGTGAATGATGAAAAGATTACAGGCAGACCCTGTATTTGACATACATATAACTTGCACTTGAAGGCTATCACAGTTAAGTCCCTGAGTTACAAACATCCAACTGACAAACGACTCACTTATGAATGGAAGCTATTACAGATAATAAGTAAATGTACCTGTTCCAACTATATACAATTCAACTCAAGAACGAGCCTACAGAACCTATCTTGTTCATTACCTGGGGACTGCTTGTATCAAGACATTTCTACAGAAAGATGCCAGTAATTTTTCCTTTCTCACCCACAAAGTGTATAGAACGTGTTCAGCTGCCCAGTACAAGGGCTTAGTTTTAGCCCCTCCTTTCTGTTCCTCTGGGGTCAGCACTTGAGAGGATTGAGTTATTTTGTGGGAAGGAGAAGAGGTAGGGAAAGTAGTCAACACTTAGTAAGGATCTTCTCTGAGCCTGGCACTAAGGCTCTTTATTTGTACATAATCTTAGTGCTCACAACATTTAAAATAGTAAGCAAGAAGTTCTCAGCTTGGCACCTGTGGCTCAAGTAGCTAAGGCGCCAGCCACATACACCTGAGCTGGCGGGTTCGAATCCAGCCCGGGCCACCAAACAACAATGACGGCTGCAACCAAAAAATGGCCAGGCATTGTGGTGGGCGCCTGTAGTCCCAGCTACTTGGGTGGTGGAGGCGGAGGCAGGACACTGGCTTGAGCCCAGGAATTGGTGGTTGCTGTGAGCTGTGATGCCACAGCACTCTATCCAGGGTGACAGCTTGAGGTTCTGTCTCAAAAAAAAACAAAGTTCTCATCATAGAACAGATGTCACACCCCTCTGAGGCTCTGTAAGACACGCAGTAGAGACTGAACAACTGCTTCTTGTGGGCCTTTTAATGATGATTGGACATGTTAAGAACAGACAACCCTGAACTGTTCTCATCCAGCATATGGGCCTCTATGCGGCCTTTTCACGTTCTAAGTTAAAGATTCTTCCTGGCACTGTGGCATACCGAGACCTAGATAGGGCAAAGGCTCTACATAATTGAATCAGAACTCTAGTCCTAGGATAGGCAGAAGCAGGTTAAGAACCCCCCACCCCATCTCCTTTGCACAGTGCTGCCATGTAAAAGCAAAAGAAGGTGACTGGCCTCAGACGGAATCCACACAATGGAGTCCTATAAACATGAGTCTAAATTCTCGCTTTAACATTTCCTAGTTGTGTAACTTTGGGTAAATCTTTCTTTTTTTCTTTTTTTTTGGATAGTCTCACTGTGTCGCCCTGGGTAGAATGCTGTGATGTCGTAGCTCACACCAACCTCTCCCCTCAGCTCTGGAGTAGCTGGGATTATATATTATGTAGGCACCCACCACCACACCCAGATAGTTTTCTCTATTTTTAGTAGATATGGGGTTTTGCTCTTGCTCAGGCTGGTCTTGAACTGGTGAGCTCAAGCAGTCCTTCCTCGGCCTCCCAGAGTGCTGGGATTACAGGTGTGAGCCACCTGATGCCCAGCCGTGGTAAATGGCCTGACCTCTCTGATTCTCAGTGGGGATAATGGTTTCTCACAGGGTTTTTGCCAGGATTAAAGATGAAGCTATAAAGTCTAAGAAGACAGAAAAGGTGATAAGACAGTTTAGGTAATGTGAATCTATGATTAAAGGGGATAAATGTCAATTATCTTAAAGTTCATTTATATGGAACATTTTCATTTCCCTCTGATTCTGTATAAAATTAGCATGATTGGAGGTGCACATAACACAATGTGTCAGCACTATTCTGTTTATTGTTCTCTGGGGGAGGGGTTTGAGACAGAATCTCATTTTGTCGCCCTAGGTAGAGTGCCATCGTGTCACAGCTCACAGCAACCTCCAACTCTGGGGCTCAAGTCATTCTCTTGCCTCAGGCTCCTGAGTAGCTGTGACTGCAGGCATCTACCACAAGGCCTGGAGATTTTTAGAGACACGATCTCACTCTTGCTCAGGCTGGTCTTGAACTCCTGAGCTCAAGCAGTCTACCTGCCTCAGCCTCCCAAAGTGCTAGGATTACAGGCGTGAGCTACTACACCTGGCCACTATTCGGTTTTGTTTATATTAACTCATTTAATCCTTAAGACAACCCTTGTCATAGGTTCCTTTATTGTCCTCATTTTACTGGTGATAAAACTGAGACACACAAAAGTTAAATAACTTGATCGAAGTCATGCAGTTAGCAAGTGGGGGGCCAAGAGTCTAACCAAGACAGTGTGGCTCCAGAGGGAGGGAGGAAGGGAAGAATAGAACCTACTCTTATGTTGGGATTGTTATGAGATAAGACCTTGGGCGGCAGGCTTTCCAGGGCTGGAGGGAAGATACAGGCTCTCAGGTGTCTGCTTAGGTCGAGTCCCAGCTTTGCCACTAGCTAGCTTGTATGATCTTGAACAAATTAATCCCTCTTTGCTTTACTTTCTTTTTTTTTTTTTTTGCAGGTTTTGGCCAGAGCTGGGTTTGAACCCCCCACCTCCAGCATATGGGGCTGGTCCCCTACTCCTTTGAGCCATCCCTGCCTTACTTTCTTAACTATGAAACTGAGATGGTAGGAGGACATACGTGATAGGATTGTTCCGAGGATTAAATGAGTTGGTACATATGAAGACTTTAGATGATGATAAAGAGTAGGAAGCAAGCTCTGAAGTTTAAGAACCCTGCGATAGAATCCCAGTTCCTGATTTGATCTGAGGAACATTTCTAAAATTCTAACGCAAATATTCTTAAAGCAGAGTTGTTGTCCTGATGAGAGGTAGTGTTTGTAAAAGCCCTCAGAGTAGTGCCCTCCATTCAGGAGACACTTGATAGACATTAGTTCTTCTTTATTCAACACAGTACCTACTATGTGTAGCAGTCGTGCTAAGTTCTGTGGAAGACAGATATGTGACACTCTATAGGGGATAAACTTCAGTTATCTTGAAAATTCATTTATATGGAACCCTTCACTTCCCTCTGATTCTGGATAAAAATATAGTTATAGAAATCCAAAGAGTGAGACTAATAAATATGGTTGTGGATAACTAACACAAGCATTAAAAATACTTTGTGCTAAGGACAGATAAAAATACAGCCTCTGAAGAGGGAGAGACTCCTCCGATGGAGAAATACTGGAGGGCTTCCTGGAGGAAGTGCTGTTGGCTGTGGGCTCAGAGGCTCAATGGGACTTTAATCCTTCATAAGTAGACTGGGCTTACAGGAGGGTCAGGCCCAATGCCATGTAGAATTCTTGCCTGTGAGCCCAGGAGAAAGCTGGCTATCTGCAGCCAAGATGGACAAAGCTGGACTGAGGGGTTTGGGCCCCTGAGTGCTCTATAACTGGAATTTCCAGATCTGGAAGCGCTAGCTTTGTGATCAGATAGGCAGCATTCTTGGGTCCTTGTTGATCTGCCAAGACCATAGCATGAGTGCTCAGAGAAAGGGAGAAAGGTCAAATCTTTGCTGTCCACCAGGGAAATATGAGAGACTTCCCAGATAGCTTCTGCCCTCAGGGCACCCTTTCCAGGGACTTCCCTCATTCCCAGCCCACCCAGGGCCCACAGACAAGGCAGGAAAACACCAGATGGGGCAGGCAGGCCTGGGTTTAAGACCTGACTCCACAACTTGGTCTCAGGAAAGATACTTAATCTCTCTGAACCTCAGTCTCATCAACTGGAAAATGGGGATAAGTGAGTATTCAATAAGATGAAGGTAAATGAGAGTCTGTAAAATTTGTGGCTCCGGGCTTAGCACATCAGAGAACACCACGTGACTCCTTAGAATCAGTTACCATTTATTGGACAAAGACTTGTATTGCACAAATACCTGGGATACCGACCCAGGCCAAAAGGAAAAAAAAATGATCACTTCCTTAGCTGCCTGGCTCCTGCTCTGTCTCATGGGAAGAGTCTCCTGGGACCCCTGATCCATCCTTCACTCTGGGGCTGGAGTAGTCCGCTTGGTGCTCCCTGCTCCGGGCCTCTCACAGAAGCCAGCTGGACGGCCCTGCCAGGGGGATTACCTTGCTCCAGAGCTGATTCTACTTGTTAGTATTAATTTAAAACGAGGGCCACACTGTGTGGCTCATGCTCGTAATCCTGGCACTCTGGGGGTTTGAGACCGGTGGGTTGCTTGAGCTCATGAAACCAGCCTGAGCAAGGGTGAGACCTTGTCTCTAAAAATAATGAGGCATTGTGGCGGGCACCTGTAGTCCCAGTTACTTGGGAGGCTGAAGCAAGAGGATCACTTGAGCCCAAGAGTTTGAGGTTGCTGTGAGCTGTGATGTCACACACACTCTACTAAGGACAAAGTGAGACTCTATCTAAAAAAAAAAAAAAAATTGTAAGCAGAAAGGTAAAATGCACATGACCTAAGATAAAATAAAGATCTTCAAAGTTTGTACTGGAGTCTGGCCATAGCTCATTCTCCTTTGTCCCTCCTTTGTCCCTCACCTCCCACAGGGGCCTGGGAGTCTGGGGTCAGTGAACAGGTCGCACCCTCGCCTCCTTGCTCCCCTCAGCTCCCTGCCCATCCTGGTCTGTGCCAGAGGTTGGCGGCACCCTTTCTCCAGGGGAGACCCTGCTGCCCACCTGTTTAAGGCCAGGCAGTAGATGGAGTGAAGCCTCCCACTGACCACTGCAGGATCTTGGGCAAATCCTTGGCCCTCTCCGGCCCTCAGTTTCTCTTTGACTCCAAGGAGGGTCTAGACGGGCTCTAGTGCCTTTCTCTGAGTGGGCGTGTGCTTGCCCTGGAACCCCGGGCCGGCTCCAGGGACACCTAACGCCCTTGCCGGGCAGGGAGACGCCCAGCTGGGCGGGGAGCAGCCGCCGGGCCCGCCCTGCCCGCCCAGGCCAGGTGCCGCCACCTGAGCCACCTTCACCGCCGCCGCCGCCGCGAGGGGCCCCCCGCGCCCATGGCTTTCCTGACTGCCTGGAAGGGGACAGCCTCGCGGAAGAGCGACTGCAGGTACGGGGCGGAGGCAGAAACTCCGCAGGAGGCGCGATGGGGCCGAGGGTCTGCTGGGGTACTCCACCGGCGACAGGCGGGACCACCGAGGGCGCGGCAGGAGCGAGCTGCCGGGCGCAGGGGGATGGCCAAGCCGGCGGGGAGCGGCAGAGCAGCGCCGCTCACTCCCCACGCGCCCGCGCTCCAGTGGAATCGCCCCGGCAGCGCTGGGCCCGGGCGCGAGGATGTGGTCCCCTGTCGGTCCCTGGGGAGGCGTCTCCCGGGTCACTCCACTGCTCGCCCGGCTCTCCCAGCCGTGCGGGAGCCACGTGGAGGGCACCCTGTGTGCCTGGGCAGATAGGAGCAGGCACACTGTCCCCCTGAGGGCTCGTGAGCAAGGGAAGGCGGCAGTGTGTGTGTGGCGGGGGGACTCCATGTCCCAGCCCCAGCCCAGGGTGGAATTATGTGCAGGACAGCTCCAGCTCCTCCAAGTTCAACCCTTCAGGGACCTGCCACTGCCTCCTTTTGTGTGTCACCTCCCCGCTGTCCCCACCTCCTCCATATTGGTGCCTCACTGCTGAGCCGCGGGCCTGCCCCCAAGTCCTTCATATTATTACCTGTGTAAAGTTCACCTGCTTTCTCTGGGAGCGAGCATCCACCTGTCCTCCCAACACCTCCATCCCACTGTCCTCCGAGCGCCTTCGAGTTGGCAAGCCCAAACCAAAGTCCACATCGTCACCTCCAAACCTGTTCCTCCTCCTGTGTCTCCATCCCAGTGAGTGGCATAGTCATCCACCCAGTTGCCCAAGACTGAAACCCTGGAGTCACCCCGACACCTCACTCCGGCACTCCCACCCCTCTCCAAATCCTGCTGATTTTGTCTCCTGAAAGCTGTTGCTTCCCCTTGGACTACCGCAAACCCCCCCAACTCCCCCAGCTTTCCTGTGTCCTTTATAAAGCACAAACCAGACCATGTGATTTTTCCACGGCTCTCCACCTCCTAGAGGTTAAAGTTCGAGGCTCTCCGAGTGGAGGCTGTGACCCAGGCAAGCCCATTTCCCATTACTCCCGGACTCTCTCTGTCGCAGCAACACCAGCTGGCCTCACGGTGATGCTCCCACGACTGTGCTGGGGTTGCTCTGGGTTGCCTCGGATACTCTATCTTCTCTCCTTACACTCCATAAAAGTCGCCGTTAGGTGACCTCTTTGGGAAAGCCTTTGTAGCGCCATCCCTGGGTCAGAGTCATCATTTCCAGGGCTCCAGCATCTTTACCTCCCTTCCATGGCTCTCATCCAGTCTTCAGCACACACATCGTTGAGCGCTTACCATGTTCCAGGCACCATGCTAGGCACTGCAGATACACACACACAGGCCCCTGCTCTTGGGTACATGTTCTAGTGGGAGACACAGACAAGTAGAAAACAAGTAAACAAGTAAAAAACTTAGCAAGTAAATAGCAGAGATAGGCTCAGTGCCTGTAGCACAGTGGTTATCGCATCAGCCACATAAAGAGGTTGGCAGGTTCGAACCCAGCCCGGGCCAGCTAAATAATAATGACAACTGCAACAAAAAAAATAGCCAAGCATTGTGGCGGGCGCCTGTAGACCCAGCTACTCAGGAGGCTGAATCGCTTAAGCCCAAGAGTTTGAGGTTGCTGTGAGCTGTGACACTACAGCACTCTACTGAGGGCGACATTGTAAGTAAGACTCTGTCTCAAAAAAGAAAAAAATAGCAGATACAGGGTATGTCTTACATTAAGGCAATGAGATGCGCAGTAAAATCAACCATGCCCAGAGTGAGGGCAGCTCATGTCAGATCCTCAGGTCTGCACGAGGAGCAGAAAGAGAGGTGGGTGGTGATCGCTGCCTGACAAGATCCAGGAGCTAGAACAAACAGGGTCTGGGAGTTGGACTTCAGGGTATGTTGGGAAGCCACCAGAGCCACATTTACTCGTTTAAAGATGATCATGCCATCTTATGGGGAAAGGATTTTGTGGACAGATCATTTCAACACTGGGTAACTGTCATCTACTCCTGTTCCATTTGCCCGTGTTTCCCTACTACACATGGAGACAGGACAGGGTTCATGTGCCCCTGTGACCCTGAAGCCCAGCACAGAATCAGGTTTACGTATGTATCTATCAGAATACGTTCCCATTGGATGAGTGTCACTGTCATTCCCTCAAGTCTGAGGATCCCCTGGCTGGAGTGGCAAAGACTGGCTCTGCCCAGATGGCTGTCCAGGACCTGCCCTGCAAGTGAGAATCCAAAACTCTGTCCCGGGGGGCCCAGGGAGCCTCCCACGTTTCTTTGTGTGGCATTTGTAAGTCACAGTGGGAAGGGAGGCTGGCGTGATAATCTAGGAGAGACACGCGCGTGGATTCAGAGAATGGAGGGAGAGGGAAATGGAAACTAAGAAGGAAGAACTGAGAAGTGGTGAATGAATACTCAGGGAGGTGAGACCCAGAATCACCAATGACGGGAGGGAGCGGGACGGGGCGTCCCTGGCCCAGTAGAGGCCTCTGCATCCTTCAGTGGGGGCTGACACCTGCAACTTTATACTGAGCTGGAACTTGCTGGGCACGCATACCCAGACATTCTTTACTCCCAGTTGCCCCCTCTCACCCCTGAGGCTCAAACCTGGGTCTCCATTCTCCTAGCTCAGGACCTGTGACACCTCCACTCTCACTTTGTCCAGCATGCCACCATGTGTCCCACGGCATGGCCAAGGGACAAGAGCTTAGGAGGGTGCTTCACCCTGCCCTGCTACTCACTCACTGGCTCTTTGACCTTGATTCTGTTACTTGTAAGCCTCAGTCTACTCAGCTGTAAAATAATAGCTTTTCCCTGAGCCATGAGAAAACCTAGTGAAGTCACTTCTTCTTTTGTTTTTCTTTTTTGGAGACAGAGTCTTACTTTTCGCCGTGGGTAGAATGCTGGGCCTCAAACTCTTGAACTCGAGCAATCCTCTTGCCTCAGCCTCTGGAGTAGCTGGGACTACATGCATCCACCACAATACCCAGCTAGTGTTTCTTTTTTTTTTTTGTAGAGACAGAGTCTCACTTTATCGCCCTGGGTAGAGTGCCATGGCGTCACACTGCTCACAGCAACCTCCAGCTCTTGGGCTTAAGCGATTCTCTTGCCTCAGCCTCCTGAGTAGCTGGGACTACAGGCGCCCGCCGCAGTGCCCGGCTATTCTCTGACAACTCTTTTTGATTTTGTTTTTCCTTAATCAAGAACTAAACCATCAGGACTTTTTTTTTCTTTGCCTAAACTATCATTGGGTTTCCTAAAGTGAAACAAAGACTTGCTCCTTTATCTTATTAAAGGAAGGATAATAGGAATAATCATATTTGCTTGGCATCCTCTAAATTTAAATCTGGTCAAAAGCATCAGAATTCTATTGTTTTCTGAATTCAGGGTGAAAAAAAGAAAGATACATCAAATCAAAAAAGAATTTCAGCCTTCCTAGGTTAAATATATTTATGAAAAATATATGTGTACAGCAGAACGTCCATAGTAGACCAGCTCTCTACATCGACCCCCTCCTCAAGTTGACCTAATTTTCATGACTGGACATGCACCACATGTCTGTTTCAGTAACGTAGGCCTAGTTCCTTTCGGTGACACCTCTGAGTGTTGACCAGTTTGTGACATTCCCTTGGGAGTCAACTCACAGAGGTTCTACTATGTTTCAACCATCGTGTACATTTCAAATTAAAAAAAAAATACTCATATTCATGAACAAAGACTCACATGACAGCTGTCTACAATAGTGTTTTGTGTCTAGTTTAAACATACTTGTCAGTTGCTGGCATTTATAATTCAACTAAAAGGATAAGTCAAAGACGAAGATGTTTCTTTATTTTCCAGATAATGACTAAATTAATAATTGGTTAGGTGGCACTTCCGCTGAGGATTTTGTACTCACTGCTCCAATAATGTGAGTTATATACTAAATTAATCTGGGCATTTATTTTCACCATTCTCATTTCTGTCTGTTACTTACGTTCATCCCAGCTTCTCCTATCCTCAAAGCTCAGGGGTTGAACCTTGTGGAAGAGACATCAGAAGAGCCTTGGGAAAGGACTGCCTGGGTCCTAGTGATTTACGGTACACCCTGGAATAAAATTAGGGGTAGTCCGAATGCCGCCACCACAGACCTCATCTAGGTCAGGCACACCAGGTGTGCACCTGTGCTTTGGGACGCTACCACACAGCCAATATCCTGCCAAACAATTAAAGAAAGAACAAGGAGGTGGGATGTCGCAGGCATCAGAATGGCCACCATTTGACCTGATGTGCAAATAAACAGTTGTGGACATTTGGTGGGACAGTGTGCCCAGAGAACAGAGGTCCTGCTTCAAGGCTGGCCAAGAAAACTACCTGGAGAGGGACAGCTCAAGTGTAAACTGTTCCTGCTACATCCAGGCTTTTAGTAAGGGGGCATGTGGATTAAAGCAGAAACCAAGGTTTGCAAAACATACCATCTCACAAAGCAGGTAAATCTTGCAGGCCAAGCCATGGTGGGTATCGCCATTTAAAGACAGTTTGTTCAAACTCATGTGTCTTGAGTTTGAAGCCATGAGCAAGTTGGCCCATGAACACACATGGACTCACTTATTCTAGCACCGTTCCAGCAAGCCCTCTCATTAACAAACTGCCCAATCCCTGCCAAGACTTCCAAAAGCTTACTTGAGTTCCCAAACCCACCCCTCTTTGGTGTGTAGGCTCCCTTGCTCCCTTGTAGCAGCAATAAACCTGACTTTGTTGACTACAGATAGACCCTGGAGGACTTTGGCAGAGGGACAGAAGGAAAAAAAAAACAGAAAAATTGGTTGATGAACAGAAGTACATACATAATGCTTAATGTTCAGAAGCCATAAGGAGAGAAACTATGTTTGACAACATATATCCCTCTATGATATAGATAGTATGATAGTAAATCCCTCTATGATAAAAGATACCAAAACCAAAGTTTACAAGAGAATTGATGGGCTGGCAGAAAATGTTTCTCATATATGTAATAGTCAAAAATTGGTAGTAGAACACACAACGAATCTTTCCATAGCAACAAGATCACTCGTCTACTAAAAACAGACAATTCACACAAAAGAAAGGAAACATAAACGGTCAACAAACATATTGCAACAGAGTCCAACATCAGTGAAATGTAAATTAAAACAAGATATTCTTTGCCTTCCACCAGGATATCAAACTTTAAAGAGTTTGATAATGTTGAGTAATAATAAGGATGATGAGGAGATGGTACCCAGGTGCACTGCTGTTGGAAGTGGACTATGCAGATGTGTTGGGGGCAACTGCCCTACTGATTAAAATTTTACATATGAATTCCCTGGGACCCGTAATTCTACCTCCTCATTTTTTTTCCCCCTGCAGGAATATTCCTACATATGCACAAGGCAGAAAAGCAAGGCTGATGGTGGTAGTGGTGTTGATAAGAGCAGAATCTCTGAATGTGATCTGAGTATCTAGAAATAGGAGAGACCAGGGAAAAATGAGCTGGCCGTTGCTTGGAAGGAACAAATCACAGAGCCCCCAAAACACAGGGCCATGGAGCCCTGGAACTGTGGTATCTTGGAAACACAGGGACACTGAGCTCTTAGAACCACAAAATCTTGGAAACACAGAAATACTGAGTCCTTAGAACCACGGAACCTTGGAAACATGAAAATGATGAGCCCTAAAACTGTGGAACCTTGAAAACACAGGAACACTGATCCATTAGAATCACACAACCTTGGAAACACGAGAACACTGAGCCCTAGAACAACAGAAACTTGGAAACATGGAAGCCCTCAGCCCTTAGAACCACAGAACCTTGGAAATACAAGAACACTCAGGCTCAGTATCAAAGAATCTTAGAAACATGAGAATACTGGGCCCTTAAAATCATGGAACCTTGGCTCAACACCTATAGCTCAGGGGTTAGGGTGCCAGCCACATACACCAGAGTGGCGGGTTCGAACCCAGCCCAGGCCTGCCAAATAACAATGGCAACTACAACCAAAAAATAGCCAGGTGTTGTGGCAGGTGCCTTTAGTCCCAGCTACTTGGGAGGCTGAGGCAAGAGAATTGCCTAAGTCCAAGAGTTGGAGGTTACTGTGAGCTGTGATGGCACAGCACTCTACCGAGGATGACATATTGAGATTCTTAGAAAAGAAGGAGAAGGAGAAGGAGGAGGAGGAGAGGGAGGGGGAGGGGGAGGGGGAAGAAGAAGAAGAAGAAGAAGAAGAAGAAGAAGAAGAAGAAGAAGAAGAAGAAGAAGAAGGAGAAAAAGAAAAAATATGGAACCTTGGAAAGACGGAAACACTGAGCCCTGCCACCATGGAACTTGGAACATGGAACACCCAGATCTAGAACCACAGAATCTTGGAAACATGGAAACACTTAGCCTTAGAAACACAGAACCTTGGAAACATGGGGACACTGAGCCCTTAGAACCACAGAAACTTGGAAACATAAAACACAAAACCTTGGAAACATGGAAACTTGGAGCCATGAAGCAATGAAAAGACGGTATCAGTGGTGTATCTGGTCATGGAAAGATACTAAGACGTATCTTGGAGTGAGACATTGGTAAACAACAAGATGCCATGTGTGGTATGCCAATTACATAAAAAGAAAAAGCAATCCTAAACTACCTTGTCATGTAAATACGTAAGTGTGGAGATGTAGACAGAAAACTGCACCAAGGGTCTGGCCTCCCCCACAGGAGACAGCGCATTTAGGGTGATTTGTAACTAGGGGGATGTCCGACTCAGCCATGGGCATTCCCAGCCCCCTCGCACCCAGCTCCGACTCTGGAGGTTCTCTCTGGGCTCCCAGGTGTGGGTGGGTGTGGCCATGCAAGGCAAAAGGTGTAACCCCCGTCCTGTGATTTTGACATACCCAGGCTGGCCCCTCTGGGCAGTGGGATCACGATGATCCTTTCTAGACTCTCCATAGAGGTTCACATCGATTTTACACATAACATCACATAAAAATTTATCTTTTAAAATGGAAGCCAGAAAATTATCTTGTCTCTTCTCCTCCAGCCTCAGCTGTGGGCACCACAGAGCTTGTTCCTTACTCCCTAAAACAGAGGGCCCAAGCCCAGAGTGCGGCCGACCTTCTCCATCCCTAGGGGCTGGGCTGGGTTGCACTTCCTGAGGAACTCAAATGTTATGAAGGAATCTTCATGTATTTCCTGTTACCCAGCCTCCAAACGGGACACCGCCCCTGCTGTCATTTGTTTGGCTACTATAACAAAATACCTGAGACTGGGTAATTCATAAACAATAGAAATGTATCTCCCACTGCTCTGGAGGCTGTGAGGTCCAAGACGAAGGCATTGGCAGTGTCTTGCAAAGTCTGGCTCCTTGCTCAAAGCCTGGCTGCTGCACCTTCTTCTGGCTAAGGCCTCCAACCTCATGGCCTGGTCACCTCTCAAAGGCCCCATATCTCAGTACTATCACCTTGCCAGGTAGGTTTCAAAATAGGAGTTTAGGTAGCAGCCGGGGTGGGGATACAGACCCCGGCACCAACCTGGAGGTCCTAACTCCTCATTGTGTCAGAACGCTCACTTAGTCACTCAGCAAGGATTTCTGAGTGTCCACTATGAGCAAGCCGCTGTGGCCAGATGTTTAACACTTCTCAGCCCACCTAATCCAAAACTGTCACCATGTAGCACAGGGGTTTCTGTCACCCCCATTCGAAAGAAGAGGAGAGACAGAGAGGGTGTGAGCAGTTCAAAGGAGGCAGAGGGTTCCCGGCGTTCCCCCTCTGGACGAGCAGCCAATGTGATACAATACATCAGCTCGGGGCACGAGAGGCTGTATGTTTTTCGTGGTGAGCAGCATCTAAAAAGGTCCCACACTCCTGGCATGCAGTGTCTTATACGTGTCCCTTAACCAACAGCCGGCAGCAACGTTGAGGTTGTCACACTGACTACAAAAGACCAGGATTATCACCCTTGCTGACTTGTGGGAGCTGCCACATAGGGAGGCCCCTGTGAGCAGGAACCCAGGTCAGCCTCTAGCAAAAACCATGCAGCTGGGAGTTGGGCCCGAGCCTTGTTAGCAAGCACTTGCGTGAACTTCGACGTGGGTCCCATCTCCCTGAACCTCAGGAGGCGACCACAGCCCTGGCAGACAGCTAAACCGTGACCTATGAGAGACCAGGAAGCTGAGGACAGCCATCCTAACTTCCTAACACAGGCAGCCGAGAGGTCCGGAGCTCTTGTCACCTTGAGCTGCCAAGTTTGGTCCAAAACGAGTCCACCTTCCTAACTTGGTGACACAGGTGTGTTTCCCTTCTGTTCTGCCTGCTCTGTGCTGGAGTGTGTGATGAACAGATGGGGGTCCCATGGCTGGGAGGGGCAGGGTGTCAGCCATCACGGACCCTGCCTGGACCATGCTGAGCTGTCTGGCCCACTTCACTGTAAGTGCCTTGGGCAGGAGAAAGAAATAACCACACAGGACACCCATCCCCTGGGTTCCTCTGTGCTTCAGTGTGAAACTTAAGTGAACAAAAATAGTCACCCACAGAGGTTTACAGAGGAAGGCTGGGGGTGGGGGCATGTTGATCTTAGACTACACACATGCCAGAACTTCAGGATGTTCCCACGATACTGACTACATTTGTTAAAAATACCTTCAATACCAAAAATTACAAAGAGTGCAACGACCCCTAATCTTAAAGCCAAGAAAAACATATGTGAGTCAGACACAATGTATGGTTGAAAGAGCAGGACTCCACTCAGAAGGTAAATGTGCCACTGCCCACAGGCCCGGCCGCCATTGCGCGCCCAGCTCCTCCTGAAGAAAGCAGTTTTGACAGCCCCCAGGCTCAGTGCTTCCCACACCCACACCCCCGAAGCCCAGTCCAAAAGGGCTATTTGAACTCCTAGCAGGACCCTTGCCTGGGCTGCGGTGGCCCTCAGTTGCCAGGACACCAGCACAGGCCCCCTGACTCTGTACTTATAGAAGAAGGCAAGTCACTCGTCTGGATGGGGTGCCCATCCAGTAGGCAGGGGAGGGGGCCACGTGGCCGCAGAGCCATCGGCAAAAGTAGCAGTGTGTCCTGGGGGTGGGAACCACTGGGAACCAGGCGTGACTTTCACACAGGGCCTTTTGTTAAACCCTCCAGGAGTCTGAGAAGGGACTGTGAGCCCATCTCTCAGATGGAAATGATGACACTTGAGAATTACATAGGTGGTTTGGGCAGTCGCACAGCCCTTCCCCCAGCCCAAAGGGAGCAGACACTGGGTGCTGTCTGGCTGTGCCCTCCCTCCTGCTGCCCATACTGCAGCCTTCTGACACCCTAGGGCAAGTGTCTGCTTGCCTGAGGGTCCCTGAGGGCCCTGCCCAGTCTCAGCTCCCAAAGCAACTTTCTTTTCTTTTCTTTTCTTTTTTTGCAGTTTTTGGCTGGGGTTGGGTTTGAACCTGCCACCTCTGGCACATGGGGCTGGCACCCTACTCACTGAGCCACAGGTGCCACCCTTCCCAAAGCAACTTTCAAAGGGAGAACTTCCAGCTGGGAAGTTCTGCTGGTTCCCCTCCTGGCCAACCCTTAACTTCAGGCCAAGTGTGCTGCTGGTCTGGAGATAAAGGAGCACCTTCTAGTGACCCAAGGTCACTTAGAATGACTGAGAAAGGCGCTCAAAGAGACAAGGGCAGCCTGCACCTCCAAGTTCCTGAGGCTCCTGCAGCTGTCCACCTTGCTGGCCTGCGAGGGTGACCAAGTGGCTGCCTTCCCTCCCCCAGCCCAGCCCACCTGGCTTCTCCCGTGGTGCAAGGGCAAGATGTACATCTGTGCCTGGGAACCTACCTCCTCCGAAAGCCCTGACATGCCTCTCACATTTACCTTAAAAAATTTTCTTTCTTAGACTATTTTTTTTTTGCGGTTTTTGGCCAGGGCTGGGTTTGAACCCGCCACTTCTGGCAAAAGGGGCCGGCACCACGCTCCTTTGAGCCACAGGCACTGCCCTAATAGACTTTATTTTTTAGAGGCGTATTAGGTTCATAGCAAAATTGAGCAGAAGCTACAAAGATCTCTCTTACGTCCCTTCCCCTACAAGCACACCTTCCCGACTGTCTGTGCCCCACAACAGTGCAGACCCCTGAGCCGAGATGGATACATCATATCACTCAGAGCCCGGGGTTGACATCAGGATTGTATGTCAACCTTGGTGTACGTTTTACAAAGGTGAACAAGTGTGTGATGACATGAGTCTGCCATGATAGTTTATACAGAGCAGTTTCACTGCCCTAAAAATCTCCTGTGCTGGGCGGCACCTGTGGCTCAGTGACTGGGGAGCTGGCCCCATATACCAAGGGTGGCGGATTCAAACCCAGCCCTGGCCAAATTGCGATTAAAAATGCCCAGGCATTGTGGCGGGCGCCTGTAGTCCCATCTGCTCGGGAGGCTGAGGCAAGAGAATAGCCAATGCCCAGGAGTTGGAATTGGAGGTTGCTGTGAGCTATGACTCCACCGCACTCTACCAAGGGCAACAAAGTGAGACTCTGTCTCTAAAAAAAAAAAAAAATCCCCTGTGCTCGGGGGATCCATCCCTCCCTCTTGGGAGGATGATGTTTTTCTTATCTCCATACTTTTGCCTTTTTATCAGATAGTTGGACCCACATGGTAAGTAGCCTTGGTAGACTAGCTTCTTTCACTCAGTAATGAGCATTCACAGTCCCTCCACGTCTTTTCATGCCTCGGGAGCTCATTTCTTTTCAGCTCTGAATGGTGCTCTGTCGTCCGGATGTGTCTCGGGTTATGCACCTGCTGAAGGGCATTTCGATTGCTCCCAAGTTGTGGCAATTGTGAATAAAGGTGCCAGCAGCATCCCTGTGCAGCTTTCTGGCTGGACACGAGCTTTCAGTTCATTTGGGTCAATGCCAAGGAGCGTGATTGCCGATTGTACGGTAAAAATGTTTACTTTAGAAAAAGCTGCCAACCCGTCTTCAAAATAGCTGTGCCATTTGCATCCAGCAATGAATGAGAGCTCCCATTGCTCTGTGCACATTTGCATTTTAAAGCAATGTTTATTTTTTAATAGTAGAAAATTTGAAAATCAAAAGGGAAAGATAAAAATCACTTGTGATCCCCTGACTCCTTCACCTACTCAGCAGTTAGACGCCAGTCTACCAGGTGGGCTGAGCGCCAGGGGCCCAGCCACGGCGGCAACCAGCACACAACTGTCCTCAAGTGACCCAGATTCGTGGGGAGGAGATTGACTACCCTCAATATGCAAATAAGCCATTGCTGCAGCCGCAGTGGAGCCTGGGAGGGGACATGTGTCAGGAGGCAAAGAAAGTGGGAGGTGGGGGTGAGGGCCCCAGGAGGGTACAAGAGTGGTTACAGACAAGGCCCTGGCAGATGTGGGAGCCTCAGCCACCCTGCACAAAATCCACGTGTCTTATAGAATTGCACAGTTACCCGCTCTCGGTCTCTTCTCAGGGAGATAGCGCTGGCACCAGCCATGACCTGGCAAAGTAGCTCCACCTCTCAGAGGGTCTACACCCCAGAGTGTCTGATGAGAAGCCAGGACCCTCCAAACTGGAGAGTTCTGAGAAAACTGGCATGGGGGCCAAGGTGGGAGAGAAGAATAGAGCAGAGAAAAAAAGAGAAGCTGAGAGCTCATGCACCTGCCCTCGCAGGGATGGCAGCAGGCCCTGAAAGCACCAGCTGCCGGGTTCCTGAGGGCTCAGGCTCAGCCCAGACTGTGCGTCTGGAGAACCAACGCCATGCCACCCGGCCCCCGTCCTGCTCTGATGCCATGTGACCGTAAACCATGGGACAGCCATCTTCTCAGCCAGTCCCCTGCTGACAGGTGTGGGGCTGTGATGATCTGGCAGCCAGTCCTCGTTCACACCTCAATTGCCTCTGCAGGTTGGTGCTCCTGCTGGACAAAAGGGGGGCCCTTGGGGGTGTGATTTTGTGTTCCTATCCATCTTAATAATATACACCTTTTCTGAGTTTCATCATTCTGGGAAAAGAAAAGAGCTTTTATCCGAGGAATGTGAATCCTCTTAAGTTATCATGCCCAGAGAGGAGCTAACATGAAGAGTGGTCACATCCTGCTCTGCCCTCAAGCTGTGTACTGATCTCTGGAAATCAATTGCTATTGCCACAAGAAGCTATGAATTAACCTGATAATGTCACACAGGATACTATGACCCATACCCTAGAGCTTAACATTGTTGAGCCAATCACGAATCAATGTTTTCTCTGTAAGCCAATGAGAATTCCTGAGAGACAATGTTTCTGCCCACCCCACCCCGCCCCTTTTTGCCTTAACAAAGGCTGAAAGGAGCTCATATCCATGGTTACACAGGTCTGAGTATTCCGGGCAGTGGTCAGAATCTTTAACTTAGGGTGACACCTGTGTCTCAGTGGTTAGGGCGCCAGGCCTGTATACTGAGGGTGGTGGGTTCGAGCCTGGCCCCAGCCAAACTGCAACAACAACAAAAAAATGGCCACACATTGTGTTAGGCACCTGTAGTCCCAGCTACTCCGGAGGCTGAGGCGGGAGAATCACCTAAGCCCAAGAGTTGGAGGTTGCTGTGAGCTGTGATACCATAGCACTCTACTGAGGGCAACAAGGTGAGACTCTGTCTCAAATAAAAAAAGAAAAAAAGAATCTTTAACTTATTATTTTATGTCTCAGTCTTTTCCTTTTAGGTTGATAATTCTGTCTCATTTCTAAAGTGATAAGATTGAACCGTCCTTCATTTCTGCTCAGAGAGAACAAGATCACGTAGAAGTAAATGAGTTTTTTAAAAACTAAAGGAAAAAAAGAGAGAAATGAATGAGTCCAGTGAAGAAAACATCTTTGAGGATGTGTCTCTACTCACCTGCTTTGTAATGGGAATTTTTTAAAGAGACACAAAGTCTGACAATTAAGTTCCTAGAAAAAGTGCTACGTACCTATTGCTGAATATCTCTACAGCCACCTTCAAAATACTTCCCTGGGGGAGCTATGCACCCATGTCCGTAGTGCCTAATCTACCCTTTAAAGCAATTTTGGAATTCTTGTTCTGGAATGGCCATCAGTGCTATCGTTCTATGTGTCCTACAGCACACAAAACCCACAACAATGATTAATGAACGCCACTCAGCAAGACACTGCCACACATTGACATGAACACAGCTGTGTCACTGATACACACAGTTGTGAAACTATTAAGTTGTTTGTACAGTGCTGCCTGTGTACATGCACAGTGACAAGTTTGCAAACTTAATTGTCAGACCTCGTATGACAGCAGCTCTGATAGTCATTCCAGAAAAAGAGTTCCAAAATTGGGGTACTAAGCACTGGTGTTGACACACAGCTTCTCAAGGGGAGTAGAGGTGACCCTAGTGATATTCACCAATGAGGTGTGTAGCACTTTTTCCAGGGTGAGTTGGTGAACTTCATTGTCATACCTTGTAGATACCATAGGGGGAGCATTATTCCACCCTCCACAGCAAACATTAACATCTGTAGTGTTGGTAGTAATGTCCCCTCTTTTATTCCTAATTCAAGTCTTACTTTTTTTCTTAGTCTAGCAAAAGGCTGTTAGTGTTGTCAATATTTTTTTTTTAAGTCAACTTTTGGTTTTGTTGATTACTCTAGTTTGTCTATTCTCTTTTTACATTTATTTTCCAGTCAAATCTGTATATATATTTTTTTCTTTCTTCTGCTTGCATCAGTTTAGTTTGCTTTTCCTTTTCAAGTTCTTTAAGTTTCTCAAGATTTCTTCTTTCCTAATATAAATGTGTACAGCTTTAAGTTTTTCTCCAAGCATTGTCTTAGCTGCACCCAGTAAGTTTTGGTAAATTGTGTTTTCTTTTTCTTTTCTTTTTTTCTTTTTTTTTTTTAAGAGGAAGGGCTTTATTCACCAGCTGGGAGTTTACCACATAAAAAAATTCCAAATGGCCACGCTCCCATTGCGTTTTATTTTTCATTGATCTCAAATGAATTTCCTCATTTCCCCTATGATTTCTTCTTTGAGCCATATTGGTAATTTAGTCCTGTGTTACTTAACTTGCTAATATTTGTGAATTTCACAAATTTCTTCTTGTTACTGATTTCTAATTTTATTCCACTGTGGTTGTAGAAGATATTTCATATGATTTCAGTCCTTTTAAATTTATTGAGACTTATTTTATAGCCTGATATATGGTCTAATCCTGAAGATGTTCCATGTACAATTGAAAAGAATGTGCAGTCTGCTAATGGGTTATAGGGATTACAGTGAAACCTGCCCTTTTCCCTTTGGTTGGTTAACTGAAAGATCAACTCACAATTATTGTAGATCAATAAGAGAAAGGTTTATTTCCAAATACCATGTGCATGGAGGGGAAATAAGAAGAATGATTACCCAGAGTCTCAGTGATGGTCAGACTTTAGATGCCTTTTGGAAGGGAGGGGGGAGAGAGTGGAAAGTATTGGTGCAGCAAGGGGTTCCCCAATCTGTTGGGGAAACAGATTCATTTGTAGATTAACCTGAGAGACACTCTCATGCTTCAAATGACCTTGGGGACAGGTCTATTAGAATGTAATAAGGAAGTCAGCAGCCCCTTCTGATTCTAAATCAGGTTACTCAGGCTTTATGTAGAGAGAGGAAAGGCCTCTTCCAGTGTTTCCTGATCATGAATGGGCTTTACTTCAAAATATTCTTTATACCAGGGAATAACATTTTGAGGTGAAGTTTCCTTAGCTCCTCAGGATGGAGCATTCTACAGATGTCTGTTAGGTATGTTTTGTTTACAGTGTTGTTCGACTCTTACATTTCCTTGTTGATCTTCTGGAAGTGACCTCTTAAACTCCATGACTATTATTGTTGAATTCTTTATTTCTCCCTCAATCTGTCAATTCTGTTTCATGTATTTAGGGGCTTTGGGCTAGGTGCACATGTAATTGTTATATATTTGTGATGAATTGAACTTTTATCATTATAAAACATCCCGCTTTATCTCTAGTAACAATTTTTGTCCTAAAGTCTATTTTGCCTGGTAGCTCTTATTTGGATAATTTAAGAGCTCCAGCTCTTATTTTGGTACTATTTGTATGGTTTACCATTTTCCATCATTTACTTTCAATATATGTTTTTTTAAATCTAAGGTTTGTTTCTTGGAACAACATTTGCTTGAATCTTGTCTTTTTAACCATTCTACCAATCTTTTCCTTTTAATTGGACTATTTAACCCATTTATGTTTAATGTAATTAATTACTGCTAGGTAGGATTATCTGTCATTGTGCCATTTGTTTTGTACATGTTTCATGTCTTCTTGTTCCTCTAGTCCTCTATTACTCCTTCTTTTGTGTTAAATGTGTGCAATTTAGTTCTTCACAAGTGACTAAGAATTAGTCATTTCTTTCGTTTTGTGTGTGTGTGTGTGTGTGTTTACAGACAGGGTCTTGCTCTATTGTCCAGGTTGAAGCACTGTGGTGTAATCACAGCTCACACTTATAATCTCAGCACTCTGGGAGGCCAAGGCAGGTTGATTGCCTGAAGTCCAACCTGAGCAACAGTGAGACCCTTTCTCTAAATAAGAAAAAAATAGCTGGGCATTGTGGTGGGAGCCTGTAGTCCCAGCTACTCAGGAGGCTGAGACAAGAGAATTGCTTGAGACCAAATTTGAGGTTACTGTTGAGCTATGACACCACAGTACTCTGCCAAGGGTGACAGACTCTTGTCTCAAAAAAAGAAAAAAAACCCTCAGAAAAATGAGCCATGTGTGGTGGCATGCAGTTGGAGTCCCAACTCCTCTGGAGGCTGGGAAGGGAGGAACTTGAGTCCAGGTGTCCGAGGTTGCAGTGAGCTATGACGACACCATTGCACTCTAGCCCAGCAATAGAGTGAGACAATGTCTCAAGGAAAAAACAAAACAAAAACCCAGATAATTTATTTATTTTTATTTATTTTTTTGATAATTTAAAATCATATAATATGACAACTTTGTAAATCAGATTCCCGCACTCCTTCCTCCCAAGGTTTGTTGCCGTTTGCTTGTTCAGTGACTTTCCTGAACCATTATGTAAAATTTGTATTCTTTTTTTAAATGCGGCCACTGAAGTCTCTCTTCAGTCAGCTTAATGGTCAGCTAACAATTGGACAGAAATCTCTTTAGATGCCTGGAAACAATATTTCTCCCAGTCTCTGCCAGGGGCTTCACCAATCCCACCTGTGTGAGGCCTCAAGGTTGGCTAGAGGTGAGGGCTCAGGTTCTTCTGAGTCTGAGTACAACCCTGTTCACAGTTTTTGTTTTTGTTTCTTTTTTTTGAGACAGAGTCTCACTCCATCACCCTCAGTAGAGTGCCGTGGCATCACAGATCACAGCCACCTCCAGTTCTTGGGCTTAGGTGATTCTCTTGCCTCAGCCTCCTACCCTCAGTCCCTAGGTGGGACTATGGGTGCCCGCCGCCATGCCCGGCTATTTTTTGTTACAGTTTGGCCGGAGCCAGGTTTGAACCCACTACCCTCGATATATGGGGCCAGCGCCCTACTCACTGAGCCACAGGTGCCACCAAAATACATTATAGCTTTTCACAGCCCTTAGAGACATCTCATTCCTCAGCTTTTCCTTTTCAGTGTTTTGGTTATTCTGTCCTCTGCCTCAACTGTCATGCACCATGGGGCCAACGGTTGTCTGCGGCTGTTTATAACAAATGCTCCTGGAGAAAGGGCTGTCTGTATTGTCCAAGCTCCAGATCAAATCAAGACAGCCTTAGGGGTGAGGTCTTCAGGGAACCACCAGACAGGTGAGTGAGGACAGCTCTCTGGAAAGGGGGCTTTGAAGGGCTCCAGCCCCGCTCTACACTTCTGCACCCGTTTTCTCTATACTGGTGGCTTCTGGGTTTTGAGGCTACTGTGGACCTGAGGGGAGAGGGATGAGAACAGATCAGCATAAATCACCACAAAGGTCACTACTGTTCCTACTGAGAGTCAGCTGGGGTTTCTCTTGAATAAACATTTAGATTTCTGTGGGCTTTTGGCCAATTTTCAGAGTTTGAAAAAAATCAATGGTGATGATTTTTTGGCCTGTATTTTCATCGATTTTCTGGAGAGGGAATGTCCGGAGGTCCTTTCCTGCACTGCTTTTCCGATGTCACCTCCCTGGAGCCATCCCTCACCCTCCCTGAGCTCCAATCTGCTGCAGCGAATTGATGAAAGTTCATGTTCAATATTCAGAAAAGGCGGCTTTGTGAAAACAGATTGTGGGTTGCTTTGATCTAGGAATGGAGCGAAGGGCTGGAGATTGCAAACAGGCACAAGAAAACATTTTTGGGGCGACAAAAAAGTTCTAAAACTGGCTGAGGTGGTGGTGGCCTAAGTCTACAGATTTACTGAGAATCAATACAATGGGTGATTTTCGGTTCTACAAGTCATACCTCTCTATATAAACTTAAAAAAAAAAGTGTTATTGGCTCGGCACCTGTGGCTCAACGGGCTAAGGCGCCAGCCACGTACACCTGAGCTGGCGGGTTCGAATCCAGCCCCCGAGCCCGCCAAACAACAATGACAGCTGCAACCAAAAAATGGCCGGGCGTTGTGGCGGGCGCCTGTGGTCCCAGCTACTTGGGAGGCGGAGGCAAGAGACTCACTTGAGCCCAGAAATTGGAGGTTGCTGTGAGCTGTGATGCCACGGCACTCTACCCAGGGCAATAGCTTGAGGCTCTGTCTCAAAAAAAAAAAAAGTGTTATTGTAAACTTGCTCAGCCAACGTGGTCTAGAGCAGAGGGGCCTCTGGCGGCACTCTGGCAGTGGCAAGAAGTATGAGGGAAGGCGCCGTCAGGCTATATGAATGTGGATGATGCCAACCACCCCGGGAGGCAGTAAGCAGCAGTGGTGGGGGGACAAAGGGTGAGTGAGAGGGGTCTACGTGTCCCCGGGTGCAGGGCCCAAGGAGCAGGGGGATATGGGTATGTGGTTCCAGAAATGTTCAGGAGCCAAGACCCAGGGGAGGAACAAAAACTCTTCAAGTGAGGAGAGTGTCATGTCAGAGTGGGACGAGAAGAGTCCAGCACAAGACCGAGAGGCTGGAGCCAGGGAGGAGGGGACTGGAGTCAACAGAGAGCTCCGTGGTAAGGGAGTGATGAGCAACTCCAAGCTCCACAGAAAGATCGGCCTAGGAAGAGAAGAACTAATCAGCCCGTGTGTGCTTTGGAGCCCTGAGGAAGAATTCCAGGCAGCGGAGAGGGTGAGAGATTTGAGGCGAGGCATGGCCATGTTCTGCAGCTCAGCAGGTGGCTGGAAAGAGCAGGCGGAGACCCGAGGGGAAGACACGTGGGAGGGATTGCAGCAGACACTCTTCAGGCTACCCTGTGTGCCCAGGGTTCAGGAGAGTGAACCTGCGTCCCAGTTACCTGCTTGCAGACTCATCACCTCACGTGAAGTGAGTCATGTTTTCATGTCGGATGTCCAAGTCCAGCTCCTTGTTTGCGTTTAGTAACCTTTTCTGGACAGTGAGGGGGTGGACGGCACACCAGGTGTGTCTGGGTACTAGGCCTGTAATTACATGTGGTTTCACCTCCCAGGGGTTGGCTGGACAGTCTTGCTTGAGTCCCCAGAGGGCCACCGGCCAAGGTGAGGGACAGTTGGTGTGTAAGCCCCAGGGGCTTTGCAACATCCCGGGGAGGGGTTGACTTCTGATGCAGGGCCAGGTGACCCCAGACACCTGTTTGGGCAGCTCTGCTGGGGGATGGGTGATGAGAGGCCCCTCTGAGGTGTTCCCTCCCCCTGTGCTGATGTCAGGGGGAGGCTGGACACAGTGTGAGGCAGGCAGGGTTAGGACCAGGGGCAGCACCTGGTAGAATGTGAGGGGTGAGCCCAGCACCCCCTAAGGACACAGGAGTCTGTGGTGAATCCCCTGCTGGGACTGAAGCCCTGACCAAGATCATAGAGCCTCAGGAGTCTACCAGGTGGCCTGGAAACGGGTGACACCAAACACAGACATGGAGTCCCAGCAGGCACAAGGGCAACGCCCCTGTGTTATAATTGAGAAATGGCCTTTGGGGGAGCCCAGGCAGGTGGATCACTTGAGCTTGGGAGTTCCAGACTGGCCTGAGCAAGAGAGAAAACCTGTCTCTACTAATAGTAGAAAAACTAGCTGAGTATGATGAACCCAAGAGTTTGAGATTGCTGTGAGCTATGATGCCACAGAACTCTACCCAGGGTGACAGAGTGGGACTCGGTCTCAAAAAAAAAAACCACAGAGAGAGAGAAATTAGATATAATTTCATTGAGTGAGGAAAGAGGACACATTTGACAAATGATGTTTGTGCCATCAGCTATTTTTAAAGTACAAACAAATAAAAATAGATTCCTATCTTACACAGGAGGAAAAAGCCTGTGATCGGAAGTTTGCATCTGAATCATCTGTGGCATGTTTTCCAAACTACCCAGGCTGTCCCCACCTGATCCTCCCCCTGCCAGAAAGTGAGGTGGGAGGGAGTGTGGGGATAAGAGAATGCTTGCTTTGCCCCTCACGCAGAAGGGTGGGCTCAGTGTTAGAGCAAAGTACACACCATGCAGATAAAAGGTGATAGACTTGACTATAGAAACTTAAACGTTTAAAAACTATAAATATGAAAATGTAGGACTGTGATAACATGTCGGATGTGTATGACAAAGGAATGAAGTCAAGCATGGATCAAAACTAAGTAGAGCGTATTTCAATTTAAAAGCTGCCCTCGGCTCGGCACCTGTGGCTCAGCGGGCTAAGGCGTCAGCCATGTACACCTGAGCTGGCAGGTTCAAATCCAGCCTGGGCCTGCCAAACAACAATGACGGCTGCAACCCAAACAAAAATAGCCGGGCATTGTGGTGGGTGCCTGTAGCCCCAGCTACTTGGGAGGCAGAGGCAGGAGACTCGCTTGAGCCCAGGAATTGGAGGTTGCTGTGAGCTGTGATGCCACAGCACTCTCTCCAGGGTGACAGCTTGAGGCTCTGTCTCAAAAAAAAAAAAAAAAAAAAGCTGCACTCATGGCCATTCCTGAAATCCCAACACTCCACGAGGCCGAGGCAGGAGGATTACTCGAGCTCAGGAGTTCTAGACCAGCCTGAGCGAGAAGAGTGAGAGCCTGCCTCTACTAAAAGTAGCCCGGCATTGTGGCAAGCACCTGTAATCCCAGCTGCTTGGGAGGCCGAGGTGGAAAGATCTGTTAAACCCAGAAGTTTGAGGTTACTGTGAGTTACAAGGATGCTGCGGCAGTATGCCCAGGGTGACTTTCCTTTCTTTCATTCCTTTCCCCCCCCCCAAAAAAGGAAAAGGGGCAGTGCCTGTGGCTCAAAGGAGAAGGGTGCCAGCACCATATGCTGGAGGTGGTGGGTTCAAACCCAGCCCCAGCCAAAAACTGCAAAAGAAAAAGAGAGAAGAGGAAAGACTTGGTGCCTGTAGCCCAGTGGTTAAGGGGCCAGCCATATACACTGGGGCTGGCGGGTTTGAACCTGGCCTGGGCCTGCCAAACAATGACAACTACAACAACAAAAAATAGCCGGGCCTTGTGGCAGGCACCTGTAGTCCCAACTACTTGGGAGGCAGAGGCAGAAGACTTGCTTGAGCCCAGAAATTGGAGGTTGCTGTGAGCCGTGAGGCAACGGCACTCTATCCAGGGTGACAGCTTGAGGCTCTGTCTCAAAAAAAAAAAAAAAAGAAAGTGGAATCTCAGAGGCCGGCACCTGTGGTTCAAAGGAGTAGGGCACTGGCCCCAAATGCGGGTGATGGTGGGTTCAAACCTAGCCCCAGTCAAAAACTGAAAAAAAAAAAAGGCTGATGGAATAAAAAACATAAAAAAAAAAAAGAAAGTAGAATCTCAAAGGTGTGTCTGCACATTTGTGCTCACAGCAGCGCCATTCACAGCAGGCAAGAGGTGGGGGCAACCCAAGTGCCCGTGGATGGGTGAAGGGGTAAACCAGGTGTGACTTGTCCAGGAAATGGACTTAGCCTTAACGGGAGGGTAGTTCTGACCCAACGAGGTGAAGACAGTGTGCTAAGGGTAGTGAGGCAGTAACAGAGAGGACAAACACTGCGTATTCCACTGAGATGCGGCACGTAGAGAGATTCACACAGACAGAAAGTAGGAGGGGGGCTGCAGGGCTGGGGGCAGGGGGCTGACTCCTATTTAACCGGGACAGTTTCTGAGGATGAAAAGGTTCTGGGGATGGAAGTTGGAGATGATCACTTTAACGCCGGGAATGGACTTAATGCCACCAAATTGGTTAAAGTGGCAAATTTTAGGTTCTGTGTATTTTACCGCAATAAAAACAATTCATAAAAGTAAAAACCAGAAATTAAATGCATGTTGTGTCCTTTACTCAAGATGCAGGAGAGCAGTGCTGAGAAGGTCAGGTCAAGGTCACGGCATGGGTGAGCTGAGTCACTATAGACTCTGATGCACTTTGGGAGGAGCGGGGCAGCTGGGCCAGCTGTGTCTCTGTGGCACCTGTGGGATTTTTTTTTTTTTTCTGTTTTGAGACAGAATCTCACTATGTCACCCTCAGTAGAGTGTGTCACAGCTCACAGTAACCTCAAACTCTTGGGCTCAAGCGATTCTCTTGCCTCAGCCTCCTGAGTAGCTGGGACTACAGGCGCCTGCCACAATGCTTGGCTATTTTTTTGGTTGCAGTTTCATTGTTGTTTAGGAAGCCTGGGTCAGGCTGAAACCTGCCAGCCTCGGTGTATGCGGCTGGCCCCCTACTCACTGAGCTACAGGCGCCGAGCTGCACCTGTGGAATTTTAAGTTCAGCTTTAGTCTGGAAGCAGAAAGGAGCCAGGGAAAGCTGAGGGCTGAGCTTTTCTTGGGGTTTCCACAGGAGGGAGGCGGGGCAGGGGAAAGGTTAGGACAGGCCTGCCTGGGCTGTAGAGCCTGCTGGGTCCCTGATCTGGGGTGATTCAGGCCTGCTGTGTGAGATTAGATAAGGAGGTGGCTGGATGAGCACCACCGACTTGGTTGTCCTAATGGGAACAGCAGGCACAGGCTAATTGTTTGCCATCTCTAGGATTTAGCTGGCTCTGGAAGGGACCATCTCTTCCTAGCCATCCTGACTTCCCAAAATGTCAAAACATCATAACATAACAAAACATGGCTGCCCACTGGCTGCACAGCATTCTGTCTGTCTGGCCTTCTGGGAGTGCCCAGGGGGTGTTTCCAAATCCTCGAGGTTGACACCTGTGAAGGTCACGTTGCCAGTCTGTACCGGCAGGACCAAGTACATTGGCCGAGTGGGCTCCTGTTCACTCATCAATCCCATCCAAGCCCCTCACTCCAGTTTGGCCTCAGGGCCCAACTCCACGGGTCTCATCTGTTCACTCCCTGAACTCCACAGTCATTGCCCTTCTTAAATCTCAGTTACCCTCAGCTCCCCGACTACCATCAGCACCTTCCCCTCCCAGGGTGCCTCCTGCACGCATCTCCCAGCAGGAAGGGCTTGCTGAGTTGGGACCCCAGAAAGTCTCCCTGCAGGAAAAGGAGATCCCAGAACTCACCCAGAGCTGCAGCAGCTGGGCTCCCAGTGAGCTGGGGAAGCCTGGCCTCCGGGTCCCAGACCAGCCTCAGCAGCACTCACAGGGGTAATTCTGTGTCCGTTACTCCCACACAGGGGTCCCGAGGAGCACAAGGCCGTCCTCTGGCACACTCAGATTGCCAAGTCCTAACTGCCCAGGGAATAAGTAAGGAAAAGGCCAACCAGAAATGCTATGTCCTATTCCCATGTTCAAGAACAGAGGCCTGGAGATTCAGCTGATTCACAGAGCCACACCTGCCAGGGTACTCCACACCCACAGAGGGGACGCTGGCTGCTGCAGCTCCTGCCACTGCCCAGAGGCTCCTGTTGGTGTGTCCTGGGCGAACAAAGACATGGTTTCCTTTACAAAGTCATCAGTTCAATTAGTGCCAGGGACTCCCATTTTCCCCAGGGTCTTCTCCTGGGTGCACCACACACATCACTCCCCAGGTTCCCTGCTCAGCCCCTTCCCTGCCTGTGCTACACCTGGTCCTGACATAGTTCGGGGCGCACAAAATGCAGAGCTGGGTAAAACACAACCTCTCAAGGTGCTGAACTGGGCAGAGCACACCCCCATGGGAGAGTCAGACACGGCTGTGAGAGCCAAGATGGGACCAAGAACTGGGCCTGGGGGAGAGGACGTGTGGGGATAACACTGTGAACTGGGCTCTGTGGGCCAATCAGGGTTCCACCAGCAGCGGGAGGAAGAGGTGCAGGCAGGAGGGAGGGCAGCATGGCCCTCTGGCTCTAAAACCTCACTTCTGTTCAGGAGCCCTCAGCCCAGCACAGCCTTGGGGGAATCTGGTTGAGGCCAGTAAGAACACCTGTCCCCTGCCAGTGACCAGTGAGGGCACTGCTCTGTGACTCAGTCCTGTGGGAGGCGCAGGGAAGTCTACCACAAGGCTCCTAGAACACACCCTCCATGTCAAGAAGAGAGTGGTGATCGGCTCGGCGCCTGTGGCTCAACGGGCTAAGGCACCAGCCACGTACAACTGAACTGGTGAGTTCAAATCCAGCCCAGACCCACCAAACAACAATGACGGCTGCAATAAAAAAAAATAGCTGGGCATTGTGGCGGGCGCCTGTAGTCCCAGCTACTTGGGAGGCAGAGACAGGAGACTCGCTTGAGCCCAGGAATTGGAGGTTGCTGGGAGCTGTGATGCCACAGCACTCTATCCAGGGTGACAGCTTGAGGCTCTGTCTCAAAAAAAAAAAAAGAAGAAGAGAGTGGTGGAGGGCGGCACCTGTGGCTCAAAGGAGTAGAGCCCTGGCCCCATATGCTGGAGGTGGCAGGTTCAAACCTAGCCCTGGCCAAAAACTGCAAAAAAAAAAAAAAGAGAGAATGGTGGGGATGGATGACTTCTTCCAGGACACTGCCACGTCTGGATTTAATGCCTGGAATGGCAGCAGCCACTCTCTGACAATGAAGTGGTGGCAGAGCAGAGACAGGACAGCAATCTGGGCCCTTGATGTCATCATGTTTCAAGGAACGTGGGCCTCCTACCCACACCTCCTGTTCACAAAGCCCTTGCTGTGTGAGCAATGGAGACAAATTTATTTCTACTGGCAAGGACAACCGAGCTCATGCAGCAGACTCCGGAGACGGCTGGAGAGTGCCTGAGCCCAGACCACAGGCTGTGGCTGCAGGGACGGACCCAGGGACCTGGGCTGGCATTCTTTGTGCCCTGGGATCCTGGAAGGCTGCTTGGCCCAGGCCTGCTCAGAAAGAGGAAACCGGGCAGAAATTGTCTGTGGACCCTGGCAGTGGGGCAGGGCCACCGCACGCGGGGAAAATAGCATCCACTCGGGTGGGAGGGCCCTTATGCCCCTGGAGCTGCGGAGTCAGAGACCCCAGAGAGCAGGGACAGAGGCGGGAGCCGAACCTGGCTTTGTGAGGGCAGTGGAATGGCGGCGGCAGAGCCCGAGGGACACGATCTTGCCCGTAACAACATGCGGCCCATTTCCTGTCCTTGCACGTCACCTGATACGCAGCACGCACGGACTAACATGCGCACCCGAACAGCAAGAGCTATGCCCCCCACCACCTGCGTGCAAACCCGCGCGCAGGGGCGCAGCAAGCTCCTCCTCCCTCTGTCCACCAGGGGGCGACCGGCTCCCGCTCTCGGGAAGCCCGGGCCTGCGCGGGGCTCGGTCAAGGTCAAGGGCGGCGCGCGCAGTCGCTCTGAGCTGACTTCTTGTCGCGCACTGGGTCCTGGAAGACTCCGCAGCACTACGATGCGGGCGAAGGCTCCTTTCTCATCCCCAGTGAGGAGAGGGAACCGCCCAGAGTCCGGTCTCCGCGTTCCCGGCCGTGCGGGTTCGCAGGTGCCAGAGGCACGGAACAGATTATCCACACAGGCGTAGGGAAGCCATCGAATTTAGTCAGAAGTAAGACAGGGAAAGAAAGGGTTTCCTCCGTTTCCTTCTCGTCACCCTCCTGTCCCAAATCTCCGATGCCTCCGCCCTACTGTCTCTCTCCAAGTGAGGGCTCTGGGATGCCACCCTCCAGGGCTGCACCATCCATTAATTCATGGAGCACGGGGACCGGCAGAGCCCCAGCCACCTGCTTACTGGAGCTTCTGTCAGTTCTGTCGCCACCTCCCACCCCAACCCCCCAGAGGGGCTCGGACAGGACAACCACTGACCAGTGGCCCTCAGCTCTCCGACCCACAGGCAAGGGTGGACATAGGCTGATGGTGACTTTGGGCTTTCACAGAGCAAAATTCAATCTTCACTGTCAACAGGGGCTGCTTTCCACCCTGCAGGGTCTGGGGGGCACAGTCTGCCTCTCAGAATAGACATCTTCCACACAGCAGGGAGACCCTAGGCAATGAGGTAGCGTGTTTTTTTTTTTCCAAAACAACCAAGAGAGTCCATTTCAAGAATCTCGCTTTTTAAAATATAGGTAATTGAGGTGATGGATATGTTAATTAGCTTTATTTTACCTATTCCTTGTCTTATACATACTATATATATATCTAAATATCACACTTACCCTCACAGCCTAGGGGAAGGCAGATGGCCAGAAGCAGAAGTCCTTCATACACACGCTGTGTGTGGGGAGGCCCTGTGGGGTCCAGCCAGTCTCCAGACAACCAGGCCCCACACACCCCTTCTAAGAATAGAGTGCACTTTTCAGATTGTATGTGAAGCCAGCACATTGTACCCCACGATTGCATTAATGTACACAGCTATGATTTAATAAAAATAAATAAAACACAAATATGCTCTTTCAAGGGACATAATTTAAATATAAGGACACAGCATTTTAAAGAAAAAAGAAAATATACCATGCAAACAGAAAGTTGGCTTTGCAATATTAGTATCAGATAAAGTTGACTTTAAGGGAAAAAAGATTATAGAGACTAAAAGGGAATACTGCATAAGATAAAAGTTTCAATTTACCAGGAATATGTAGAAATTCTGAATTTAAATTTCTTTAATCATATAATCTCAGTACAGATAAAATAAACTGGAAAAACAAACAATTACAGTAAGATTTTAACACACTTTTCCCAGTAATTGAAAGAATAAGCATTCATTTTCTTAAATGAATACAAAATATGAAAAAAACATGATTAAAAACTCTGAACTGACACATAAAACACTGGACGAACTATACAACCTTTTTAAATATTGGGGGAACATTAAAAGAAAACGGCTATATGCTGGCTTTTTAAAATAAGTCCAAATACATTTCAAAGAATTGCAGCATACAAATTATGTTCTCCAACTACAATGCAAGGAAGATAGAAACAACAGTAACAAAACTGGAAAAACCCACTTCCTTTAGAAAAGAAGATTACCCTTCAAATCACTCATGGTTTAGTAATAACACAATTGAAATCTGAGAATATTTGAAACTAAATGAAAATGAAAAATATTACACATCAAAATGTGGGAGCAAAGTGCCAGCCCCTAAGAAGGCCTCTCGTCCCCTTCCTGGCCCCTCTTCACATCATCATTATCTTTGTGCTCAGGCTACAAGAGAAGAAAATGCAGATGAGATCCATGTCTGTGCCAGTCTTCAGGTTGTGAAGGGCTGCTTTGAGGAGGAGTAAAGGACCTAACAATGTACTTCCAAAAGGCAGAACTAGAATACATGGGTAGAAGTGCAAGGAAGGAAGATTTTAGGTTCAGTGTAAAACAAGATGTTGTGGTCATTAGATGCTGTAATGTGTTAGAAGACTAATGAGCTTCTTATCACTAGAAACAGGCAAATGGTGCAATATAGATCCCAGCAGTGGGGGCGGGGGTGGGGATTGACCAGTCATTTATTTTTAAAAATAGTGTGCAGTTAGCATATCTGGTGGCTGTTCAATTGCTCTGTACAATCAACTTTTCTTTAAGCTTGATAATGTTGATTAAATAATTAAAGAATAGATGCTGCATCCACTCCAATATTGAGAGGATTTGACAAAATTGAATGTCTTTACTTTTGACACAAGGTGCACATACGTATAGTTCATGTACATTTGTAGAGTTAACTTTTATAATTTATTCTCCAACATCTTAAAAACTTGCTTGTTGATAAAGTACAATTAAGAAAGATCTCATCTTAAGTAGTTATTGATTGCTTCCCTTGTTGCTTGGGAAAGAAGTTAAGAAATCTTAGACTTATTATTCTTGTATCAAGGGCTTTTCAGGAAGACTCTATACCAGTAGAGTATTCTGGTACTCTACTGGTATAGAATTTCATTTTCATGTATTGTTAATCGTCTACTTTCTAAATTTAAAAAATTATTTTTCTATAACAAAAATAGGATGAAAATGCTCAGAAGATGAAAATTTTTAAAGATCATTAATTAAATTATTTTTGAAAGAAGTTCAAAGCACAGTAAGCATATAATATTTTACTCTTTACATAACGTGTCGCACAAGTTTAACTATAGGTTCAAGTGTGCTGTGAGATAAAAATGGTTAAAAACACTGTTCTATAGTCTTTATCATGTGAAGGCATAAGATGATTGAATGGTCAAAAAGTTAAACGAGCAATGATATCGGCTTGTATCCAAATCTTTCATATATGTTTATCAAGTGAGATTTGACTTGGTTTTTTTCCAAGTGGATATTATAGTTACCATTTTCACCAAGTTATCCATAAATTATCATGTATGCTTGAATTTAATTGTTGATAAATTTTGTTGATGTAGGCTGTGGGATTACCCCGTATCCTTAATCCCTACCCCCTGTGGAAAAGCACTTTCAGTGTTATGAATCAATAACATTCAAATAATTCCTCAGTGTCAGTGGAAGGAGTGGCTAAAGGCCATAGAGAACAAAAGAAAATACTATTTAATAAAACTACTGACTTTATGTATGTTTCAATTCTTAAGACTTCTTAAATGAGTCTGGGGCATTTTACCTTACATTTGGTTGAGGGCAGAAGTAAGTATCTAAGAAAATAGATTGTCTAAGATCGGTTTCATTTTAAGAATCTGAAATTAATGCTTACTATGATAAATTTTTGAATGCTGTTTTAAAAATTATTCATTTTCTAGGTCTAATCCCTTCTTTCTTCTCCAACTTAAAATATTGAATCTCAGGTTGGGCACAGTGGCTTATGCTTGTAAAGCATACTGCTGGGAGGCTGAGGTGGGTGGATCACTCATACCTCAGGTGTTCAACACCAGCCTGAGCAAGATGGAGACCCTGTCTCTACTAAAAATAGAAAAACTAGCCTGGTGTTGTGGTGGGCACCTAGAGTCCCAGCTACTTAGGAGGCAAGAGGATTGTTTAAGCCCAGGAGTTTGAGGTTGCTGTGAGCTATGATGCCAGGCACTCTACCCAGAGCAACAGAGTGAGACTCTGTCTAAAAAAATACATAAAATAAAATGTTACATTCCAGGAAACCCAGTTGAACATGCTCTTGCTTTCTTGGGGCCGTGGTCATAGATCTCTATTTCTTCTTTCCTCCTTTTTCATTTTTCACTAATGACTTTTCTTTCCCTTTAATCTGTAGGATCAAAGGAGAATCTAAAAATGGACTCATCTTTCTGGATAGGATTAAATGCTCTGTTAGCAGAGTGGGATGAGTAGAAAGAGCTCTTCAATGTCTAATGCACTGTTGTGTACCTGTGAAGTTACATACTGGTCAGGAATTTAGAGTAGCTTAATGTCTGTTTGGCAGCATAAATTCTGAAAAAAATCTAGTGGGGGAAACATGCCCTGTACGTGGTTTGTGAGTTTGTAAAGTATAAAAGGCAGTGGACTCAAACAGGTTATACAGTTGATGTGTTAAAGGTAGAAGCCAAACTAAGTCAGTCTTAAAGAGAACCTCTTGGCATTTAAAAACAAAGAGGAAGAGAAAAGATATCTACATCTTTAGATCTGTTATATATACTGAAAATGGTTACTATATGGAGCATATCCATGGAGTCTATCATATTACAAGTTTTCATTTTGGAAGAAAATGGAAAAATGGAGCAATTCATATTGTTAATTTTAAAATTAGTCTAGAATTATTTTTTCCCCTAGAAACATAATGATTTGTTTATGGGAACTTTTACATGAAAACCTTTGGCTTCAGGCACATATGTTGTTCATGTGACTGACGCCGAGGCTGCCAGATAGGTGTGAGGAGGGCCTCTGTCAGTGACCTTCAATTGTGGATCTGTGTTCATGGTTTTCAGAATTAAGGGAATCATACTATTCTTTCATTGCTAGTATTTTTGAATTATAAATTATTTTATTTGAGATGGTATCTTTAGCTGATTATGCAAGGTTTTTTACTAGCCTTATTACATCAAGAATTAAGGTTTATGTATAATTTATTATACCAAGAATTAGAGTTTAAAGGAGGACTTGTTGATCTTTTTGGAAAGACTAAGAAGCACAGAATAAATTTTTCTCTTATGCAACTCACTGACGGAAATATGACTGAGACAGAGAGCGGGTAAGATCATGGGTTTTAGAGTCAAATAGGTCTCAGAGCAAATCCAAGCAACACCATGTTTCACTCCTGTGTCCTGGGAAAATTATTTAACTTCTCCAAGTCTCACTGCCACTTCTATCAAGTAGGGATCACAGCAATGTCACAATATTGCTGTGGGAACTTATTGAGACAATATAAATTCAAAATAGCATCTGGTCCACAATAAGTGTTCAATAAACTCAACAGTGGAAGAGTTCTGAGTTGGTAGCGGCATCAAGGTGGTACTTCTGCTGTATACAGTCAGAAGGAAGCAAGAAAACTGCAGAAAGTCAGCATTTTTAATATAATTTCTGAGTACTTACATACAATTAAACATCCTGTCTTTGTTTCCTTGCTGAATGCCATGTGTGCAATATGGTCTATGTGACTGAAATCCAATTAGGAGAAAAACCATAGCACTGAAGAACCTTCCCTTCCTTTGGCGTATTCCAGATGAATGGATGCAAGAACCGGCAAAGACAGTCTTTCTTTCTTAAAGTTATTTCTCATTAGGAAAATTGCAAACATCCAAACAAAAGGGTTTTGGCAAAACAAAATGAATCTAGCATCTCTGGCATTTCATAATATTTTGTAATAGGAAAAGGCTATGGGTGGCTATAGGACACTTCTATGTTTATAAAGACTACTCAGCAAACATAGCTCTAACTAGAGCTCTAATCAGAACTGATATGGAATGCCTAGAGAGAGCTTGCTTATGAACGAGTTCTACCTAAGAAAAAAATATGAAAAATGTAAATGATAGCAGAAGTTTGTATTTGTTATATTGAGCATCTTTCAGACATTATGGTCATTGTCTTTGAACACAGTAATGAAATTATAAATTAGAACTAGGGAACAAATAGGAAATATTTTCAAATGATATAAAAGTAACTGCATTTAAAGCCAGGACAGGGATTTGTGGTCGTTTGTTTATATGGACAAGGCTCAGAATCAGACTGTAAGATGAAAACACTGAGTGTCTGGCTTTTCAAAGGGGCAGGTCTGAGGAATGTCCACAAATCGGAATGGTGCCCTACACCATTGTGCACATACGCAGTGTCTACTCAGTCTTATCAAAGAGGAGAATTTATCTTGGAGCCAATTTTTGTTTTTTTCAATACTGTGTTAGTAATATAGTAAAACCATTGCAAATATTCTTTTGGAAAGCTAATTTTGGTTTCTTTGAATACCAAATGACCTCCTCAAAATACTTTCATTATAACTGAAGGTAAATTATGTGTATATGATTGTTTCTTGTTCCCATATGAAGGGTATAACAGGGAGGATTAACAGGAAAAACTGAAGAATTCCAAGACTAAGGGAAGCACCATGCTTATGGTGACAGTGTGCCAAGTCAGCGTGAGGCTAGGCTGATTTCCTTCCCTGTTGTCTTCCTAGCCTATCTGGCTCCATCTTGCATTTCTCACTCCTTCTTCCTACTTAAATATTTCATTTTGCATTTGCATTTCAGACCATTCTTTTAATGTGAGAGCTCCAATGGCTGCCATATCCCAGGTGGTGTGACCTACTGGTCTGTAGGTGGCCTTGGGCATTGCTCCTTGAGCTGTTTCCCGGACCTAGCCCTGCACCTCTGCAGTGCACCCTAGGAGCTTGGCAGGGGTGCTCTGCCATCTTCACCTTGCTAGTGAGGCTGGGCTAAAGGCTGCCACTTAGACCTTCTTGTGACTGACTGTACATATATATGTTAACGCCATGCAGACAGTCCCCTGTGATTGCTCTGAAGCTTTGCTGCAGCATAATAGGTGGCTCTCTCCCTCTCTCTTTCTATGTTTAAATATATATATATAAATTATATATATATTTATATATGTATATATAAAATCATCTTTTCCTTGGGCCTCAACTGATGAGAGCCCTCTACATGACTACATAAGGCTACTTATTACCATGTGCAACATGCAACATATTCTTTCCACATGTCTGCTTTGGCCTTGAGCCACCCTCTCTAATCCAGTGGTTTTCAACCTTCCTAATGCAGTTCATGTTGTGCTGACCCCCAACCATAAAATTATTTTCGTTGCTACTTCATAACTGTAATTTTGCTACTGTTATGAATCGTAATGTAAATATCTGATATGCAAGAGACCTCCAAAGGGGTTGTGACCCACAGGTGGAGAATTGCTGCATCTAATCCCTCTACCTTACCAGGACAGGCTGCCCTTCAAAGTTCAGTGCACTGTCACCATCTGTATGCTTCTTTTCCGATGTTCCTTTGGTCAAGGTAAGATCACCATAGAAAGCAGCTTGTCCAGCTGACCTTTGGGACAACTATATCCACAAACTATAATTACTAAAAAAGAGAAATAGCAGTATACTCTATCTCTGGAAAGCCAACTGACTAAGGGAGGCTCTTGATGAAACCCCCACACTTCATCCTTAACCAAAGCCACCTTCAGAATGAAAGGGTGCCTTGTGACATCTTGTCTGTCTCAGGCTCCCAAGCAAGTTTTTTGCTTTGACCACTGAATTCTGGCATTCTTCATTAGGAAACCAGCAGTGGGATAACCCCAGGCACACATCAGTGGCCTATATAAATATAGTTTATAGCCTCAACTTGTTGAAGGTAGCGATTAAGCTCTCCATTAGTTTGGCTATACAAATTCTAGCACTGTTATAAAGTGGCAAAATACTTAGAATAAATAACACGTGATGCTTCCATAGTGTTTACAAAATTATATCATTACCACAACAATTTGTTTTATGGGATTAAGAGATGCTGTGACTAATAAGCTGAATATGTAGAATGTCTTGTAACTTCTGCAAAGGCTGAATTATAATTTTGTTTTTAAACCATTATTCTAATATGTCTTACTTAGTACAAACTTTGCAGTGGAACAAACCTAAGTAGTAAAAATTCTTCAAGAGATTTATAGGTTACACTTACATTGCATATGGAGAAAAATTAGAAATGTACTAAATGCTGTGTGGATTTTTAAGGACAGAGTGACTTCTGTACATTTTTCTTGAGCTAAGATATTTCTCTACTGCTTATGTATGATCACAATTTAAGCTTACCAACAGATCTGTGCTACTCTTAGAATGAAATCTATATTTAATTTGCCTTTGTAGCACTATTATAGATGGGGACTAAAACCATTTCTAATTAGCTACAACAAAATTATCTAACCAGGTTAACAAATTAGAATTCCGAAATAAATTTTAAAAGAAAATGATGTGTTTTGTGTTTAATTTTTCTGTAAACAAAGGGTGCGGAAATCACTTTGAATTTGTGTAAGTTTCAAATTGACATAGGGCTTCTTTCACTTGGCACAAAGGAAAGCTGATCATGTCACTTCCCACCACCTTAAGGATGAAACCTAAACTTTTTCATGTGACATGCAAAACCCTCCATGATTCTTGTCCACTTTCACATACTACACACTGAAGTCAGACAGAACATCTTGCTATTCCCTTCTCCTGTCTTCTACTCATGACTTTAGAAATGCTGCTTCCTGTCTGGAACATTCCTTCTCCCAGTTCTCTAAAACATAATTCTTACAATTTCCTAAGACTGAGGCCTGTTGTTCCCTTTGCTAGAAAGTCCCTAAATTGGGACTCAAAAATGCCCCATTGTATTCACTGCCTGCTTTCTCACAGACTGTCAGCTCTTTGAGAGCAGGCCCCATTAGCTATTTTTCTCTGTATTTTCCACACCACTGTGCTTTGCACACAGCAGTTGCTCATCTCAGGCTTGCTGATTTATCTCACACTTTGGAATTACATTTAGAGATCCAGTTACAGGATACTTAGTTTGGGATCTTATGCACACTTCTCAACTAAAATTAACACAGCAATGTTAAAAAAATTTTCCTCCATCTTGTTATTACCAAATCCAATATAAAATTAAAAAGTAAATCCTGACAACCAACACATCATCTCCAAAAGATACCCACCCTTGAGAAGGAAAAGTACCAGCCTGTCATTAATGAGGTATTTCAGAATGGAAACTTCAATAGTCAACAAATGGATACACAAGGTGTTTTACCTTTGCAAACTAGCCGTAGAGGTCTCCAAAGGAAAAAGTCAAGACTCAAGTGAATAGAGATCAATCCAGTTAAAATTCCTTTGGATTATTCCATAAACTATACTACATATTCTCATGCTCTTAAATTCTTGCTTTATTAGTTTAGCAGTCCAGCCTCTCTTCTACTCCCAAACCACTGTTTCTCTTTTAAACTATTATTTTTAAATGAAAATCATTTTCAACTGGAAAATGAACCTCCTCTTGAAATATCAAGAGAGCTTGTTTCTTTTCTCCATCTACAACCAGATTATTTTTTAGTTCACATTTATTTGTAGAACAGGTGGTAGAGGGTTCATGAGGGAGAGTAGACTTATGGATAATTGCCTCTTGCTGTACAATTTCTGAAAATTGTAAAAACCTTGTTACAATCAGGACATGACTCTGCTTAGGTTGAGTTTATAGTATTTTTCAGGGTCACAGCCTTAAACATGCTAAAATAAGAGCAACTGCTATTAATGGTCAATAGTTAGAAATAGTTTATAGTTGGAGACCTGTTCCATATTCCTGCGATCGTACATTATGACTAATGAACAACATTCTACAGTTTAACGGATATGGGCATGTGGCAAAAAGGTGGATTATGCAGTAGATCACTTAAGGGCTTATTTAATTCCTAATTGGTTATCTCATGGATTGTGGCAGCTGAAATTGCACTATCTTATTGATGTGTAATTGATGATTCCCTTTGTAATGCTTATAAAGAAGGCTATTCCTAAAGAATATAAGAAAATTATTTACCCTCCTTGGAAGTTTGACTTGTTTAGAGCAACTCTGTTTCTCAGGAGAAGCAGGTGCATTCAAAAATAATGAAAATGTGTCTGTTAGGAATAGTTTTGAACTAAGACCTAGTGAATCAAACTCACTTTTTATGCCTCTTATTAGCATCATCATTACTATATATACTGTACTGGAAAGTTATGCAGTTCTTTCTTGAGAAACTCATTCACTTTTTTATATATCAGACTGACCCTGGGAGAGGCCCTCTCCCCACCCTGTTTCCCACCCCAGTCCTATTATGGTGATTTAACGCATTTAACCATATGTGTGTACTTATTTTCCCTTCTCATGCTACAACTATCTGGCAGTAGGGTTTTCATTATGTTATTCTTTACTCAAAATCTGTCAGTAGTTATGATAGTACTATTAAATGGCTTAACCAAGAATTCAGGATCCTACCTAAAAACCTAAAGTGTTTTCCAATGAAATTTTCTAATCTTTTTTCCTGTTGCACCCACAGTATCCCCCTTTCTCTTACCCACCACAGTGATACAATACTGTCACCATGATGCTATACGTAGCTAGGGAGCCCATCTAGCAAAGCCTGCCCTGTTCTTCTCAGATTTATTTTTATTTTATTTTTTTATTGAGCAATAATAATGCCAAAAAAGTAACATTCACATTGTCAAATAAGAGTATGTCTATTATGGAATGCTTTGAGTCTGAGGTTCAGTATGGAGTCATCAGTTAACTTCTTATTTTTTCCAAAGTCTCAAAAAATAGACAACTAATATTTATAAATAAAAATAAAAGATAATTTAAAAAAACAGATCATGCCAAATATTATAGACAATAGAAAAAGAAGAAATATTTCAAAATAATTCTACTTCATCTGGATACACCTGATATTAAAATTGGAAAAAAATATTATTATAAAGGAGAAATTACAAACATATTTCACTTATAAATGAGGATGCAATATCGTAAACAGCATATTAACAAGTTGAATTAAAAATTAATGTTTAATTAATATACTTTGGTCAAAATTTATGTGAGAATTAGTCACTATTTTCTTTTCTTTTCCTTTCCGTCACGCCCTCCCTCCTTCTCTGTCTGCTCTCCCCTTCCCTCATACCCCACCATGTCAGACTTTATGAAGAAGACTGCCATGGCAATAGCAACAACAGCAATAATAAACAAATGGGATTTAATTAAACTGAAAAGCTTCTGTACAACCAAGAAGACAATAACCAAAGCAAATAGCCAACCTACCCAATGGGAATGGATATTTACATATTTTGAATCAGATAAAAGCTTAATAACTAGGATCTATACAGAACTTAAATTAATCCACAAGAAAAAAACCAACAATCCCATACATCAATGGGGAAGAGAGATGAACAGAAACTTCTCTAAAGAAGACAGATGAATGGCTAGCAAACACATGAGAAAATGCCCATCATCCCTGATTATTAGAGAAATGCAAATTTAAACAACCCTGAGATATCATCTAACCCCAGCGAGAATGGCCTCTATCACAAAATCTCAAAACTACAGATGCTGGCATGGATGTGGAGAGAAAGGAACACTTTTACACTGCTGGTGGGACTGCAAACTAATACAACTTTTTTGGAAGGAAGTATGGAGAAACCTCAAAGAACTCAATCTAGACCTCCCATTTGATCCTGCAATCCCATTACTGGGCATCTATCAAGAAGGGAAAAAACCCTTTTATTATAAAGACTCTCGTACTAGACTATTTATAGCAGCTGAATTTACAATCGCTAAAAAGTGGAAAAAGCTTAAATGACCTTCAACCCAGGAAGGGATTGGCAAACTGTGGTATATGTATACCCTGGAATGTTACTCAGCCATTACAAAAATGTGGAGATTTTGCAGCATTTGTACTAACTTGGATGGAAGTGGAACACATTATTCTTTTTTTTTTTTTTTTTTTTTTTTTTAGACAGAGCCTAAAGCTGTCACCCTGGATAGAGTGCCGTGGCATTGCAGCTCACAGCAACCTCCAATTCCTGGGCTCAAGCGAGTCTCCTGCCTCCGCCTCCCAAGTAGCTGGGACTAC